>JZLH01S0095862.1:42221-53787 GCA_001188425.1 Eucidaris tribuloides | reverse complement strand
TACCCTCTTGATAGCAGCCATGGTTGCTTCTTTTCCTGGCCTGACTTTGACTGAGCTTTGATCCGCGGTCGATATACGGTACATCTCGATCGTGCGTGTTTGATTTGATCAGCTGTCCTGCCTGGATGCACCGGATATGCATTCGCGAATTATGAAGGAGGAGGGGGAAGCTAGGGGGAAGGGGAAGGGGAAGGGGAAGGGGAAGGGGAAGGGGAAGGGGAAGGGGAAGGGGAACCTGGATGTATGCAATCCCGGATAGCCTATCGGTCGGTATGGTCCGAAACGACCCCCCCCCCCCCCGAAAAAAAAAAAAAAAAATAACTAAAACTAAATAAAACTAAAATAAAAATAAATAAAAATAAAAAGGACTAGGTTACCGTATTTACTTTAGAAAAGACTATTTTATTCGAGGTCCTTTCACAATGATAAACGAAAAAGCAATGATCAAGTAGCTTAATCACATCTTGATTTTATTGCATTGTAAAAATTTCCCAAAAAAATATGATCACCACGCGATCCACTCAGAAATGTACCATGCGTGTAGGCCTACATTGACTTTCAAAAATAACCCAAAGCTATAGATTTCAACAAGTTGTGACCCCAAACGCGGATACACGAACAAAATTAAGCGACTAAAGAAAGGATTTTCAATACCCCCGGGTATAGGCCTACCCCCAAACGCAGATTTTGCACGAACAAAAACACCCATAGCAATAATTTTGTTTTTCAGGTAGGCCTAGTAGGCTATTATACTCCAAAGCGCAAAAAATAAAGGTCTTCAATATCCTGTAATATTTCACACATTTTAGACTTAATTAAAATGTCTGCTTGTGGGTTTTGTGTCCTAATTTTGAAAATTTGGAAAATTGCGATAAATTGTGAAAATGCACGCTGTAGGCCCATAGTCACATAGATCTGTTTTGGGGACTAATTTTAATGAAAGGGGGCAGTTGCCACTTCCAATGAAAATATTGGGGGCAAATCGATTTGCACCCCGCCAATAAGTTTGACCACTTGAAAAATTCATAATATGCAATGCAAGGATATGTTTAAAAAGCATTGGAAAGCATTGTAAAACCATTAAACTTAGCATAATAATACTATACAAAATTGTCGCGCGTAATTTTTTTTTTTTATAGTGGAGGTAAGCAGGTGCAGAAAAAATGGGAAACTGTTTTGAAATAATTATCGTGAAATATTTAGTGATTTGGTGATGTGCCTGGGTGATGTGCAAACATATGCCGGGCAAATGTTTTACATCACCAACAGAAGTCAACATAATATTTGTATGAATTAATGACCCTTTTACTAAACCAGACCATTCTGTGAGCAGAAAAGAAGGGGAAAAAGAAATGTTAGGCCTACATGTATCTCGACTTTTCCCCACTCGATTTTTTTCCTCAGACCATCCAGAACGGAGTGCGCCGGAGAGCGCGGGGGAATTCGGGGATGACAAAACTCTGGATCCACCCCGGATCCGCCACTGATAATGGGCGGGGCCCGTGGGAAAGACATCCTATCATCTCGCGCGATCTAAACCCGGGGGGGGGGGGCCAGTGCCATTACAACGTGTACACCATGCGCGTGTGAAAAAACGCGTAAAAAGGGTTGTTTTTCACGGTCGGACGATGTACGCGCGTACATCGAAAAGGGTATCAAAATCGCCAAAATCGGGAAAAAAGGGTATACTTTTAACAGAAGGCTTACTTCAAAAGGGTATCTTTTCAGACTTGAATACTTGTTTAGGGTAGTCTGAGATCGACTTTCAATTACGTGTTTAGGGTCTATTTTGTATGGTTGGCCGTTACCGCCAAAACGTGTGCCAAAACCGTACGCGTGCAAGTCAGAACGTACGCGTGGATCTGTCATAACGTACGTATGGTCTTGACAGAACGTACGTATGGTCTTGACAGAACGTACGTATGGACATTTTCTATTATACTTCTATGACATTCTTAACGTACGTATGGTTTTGGCATAACGTACGCGTGGTTCTGTCATAACGTACGCGTGGTTCTGTCATAACGTACGCGTGGTTGTGTCATAACGTACGTATGGTTGTGTCATAACGTACGTGTGGTTGTGTCATAACGTACGCGTGGTTCTGTCATAACGTACGCGTGGTTCTGTCATAACGTACGCATGGTTCTGTCATAACGTACGTATGGTTCTGTCATAACGTACGTATGGTTCTGTTATAACGTACGTATGGTTGTGTCATAACGTACGCAACGGTTTGTAACGTTTAACACAGGTGTTGGAATGGCCAATCAAATTTCTCGTTATATGGGGTATAGGCCATAGGTCCAGCCTGCCTGGCAACCACGCTGCTTCACTCCGCTTGTTAACGTTCGACTCGAATTATTACGGTCTAACCAAGTCAAGTTATAGAGAGGTGCAGTATACAACTTTACAAGGGTCAAGGCCAACCATTCCGATGTAGATCTATCCTATGAAGTATGATAATGATGACTTTTAGGACATGTAAGTTCACATTTTTTTTCTAGGTCTACTATGGCATGGACGTGTCATGATCGACGTTTTAAATTTTCAGACTGGTCCCACATATGATATTTTGTGTAATGTAATGCAGACAGTGCAGCTCATGGTCATGATATGGAGACCACACACGTATCTTAGTCAGGCGCTAGTTCAGAAGTGTGCCCATACTTTGGCGCCGGCATCTTACGCGGCTAGCAAGTTTCGCACCGCCTTGTATAATGACTTTTAAACATGTACAAATTCACCCCAAATATTTCACAATCTAATTTGATCCGAGTCTCCAAAGTCTGGCTGAATATTTGCCATTTTTGTAGACTCTATACACATTTCGGAATAACTCGATCACTTGAATCGATGCTCTGCACTCAGCGCAGCACCGTGGCGTTTGTCATTGCATTTGATCTGAACGTACATGTAGCTAGCGATGTACCGACTGCGTGTGCAGCACAGATCAGAGCTTGAAAATCAAGCGATAGAGGTACAGTATTCCGAAATGTGTTTAGATTATAACGGCAAATATCCAACTTCTACTGGACTTTGGAGACTCAGATACAAGTATTTTGGGTTGTGAAATATTTAGGGTGAGCTTGTACACTTTTGAAAATCATTACTTAGACGGGGAGGTGCGAAACTACACTAGCACCATCAACTGAATCATCAAGGTCACAGAGGTCAGTTAGTGTTAATATATGGTATTTTATTTTTATTCTTGCTAATCACAGTTTCACAAGAACCATTTGATGTATCCACATCAACTACGTTTAGGATGCATCATAGGTAGCTACATGTAGGGTAGTGATATTTTATACTGGCAGTGATAACTTAAGGGTGTCTGAATGCCTATCACATTTTTCTTGCGATACGTGTATACATATGTTCAATGCACAATCCCATTGCTGTGTGCACAAGTCAATAAATGGTCATACTTTTGTCGTCAAATCTCACCTTTTCAACCTTTTAGAATGTTTATCCTGGGTAAAACTGGCATTGAATTTGGTATCAAATTAAAGCTTATCATTTGCTCCATCTTTTCCCAAAAGGACTTTGGATATAATGGACGTGTTCACACCGAGAAAACAAAAACAAACCTTCTCTGCTCCGTCATTTCCACAGTATTGGTGATCAAGATGAGTCCAGTTACGTAAAAAATATTTCAAACATGGGGAATCCGTGCCCGTGTAACTTTGTTTTTCTAATATCCAACAGGTTTAAACCCGCAGGGCTCATCAAAGCTCCCCATTGCCTTCATTTATGTAATCCGGTCGTTAGCATGAAGCTTATTGGCCAGTGGTGAACAGGTCCGTGGTGTGCTACATTTCTGTTGCTGATCCCAAGGACATGCAAGAAAAAGAACGCCTAATATTATCTGCGATCATTCTTTTGAATAGGAAACCATTGTTTATTTCCAAATTTGAAATTTGCCTTCCTCAGCTACATGTTACTCACAATAATGCAAACAAATAACTGAAAGGTTACAAAAATTGTTGAAATTGTAAATTCTTTACAGACACCCTTACTGGTAGTGGTAAATGGTGATCATGAATTATCTGAATACAATCGGAGGCATATTAGAGACACAGTCGCATATTTTCGCGTGTTTAAGGGTTAAACCAGTCTGGATTTAAAACTCTTAGCATTTAGTTATGATCTTCGCAGGACAAAGTATGAAACAAGCGTTGTAAGCTTTATGTGTTAGTACTGTTTATGTCTGAAACTTTTTTTTAACAGATCAATAATCATTGAATTGAGAGCATAATGACGGACACTTTCTTAAGAAGATGCCGAGCAGTCGTTACAGAAGTATGCCGGCTTTGGTCTACAGACAATCGTGACAATTATTTGAAACAATTTGTCATACAGAGGTAAGTACACGACCCTCCCTGAATCAGACTCCTTAGCAAGGCTGTACATGTGACACATCATTGGGCCACACTGGTGTATTTCAGATTTTCAGTTTTCAGAGTGCCCCCACCCACCCCCCAAACTATTTCCAGTCAGATATTGGAGGTTTTTTCTATATACAGGTACATGGATCCACTACCCGATTACACAATTGCCTGTGATTTTACGGCTTTAATTTCGATAAACCCACTCGCGCTAGCTACGAAAGAGGTCAGAAACAGTTAGACTTTGGTTTTTATTGCTTTGCCTCACTATTTATAAAGGCAAAAATAAACACTGATATTTGAACCATAACTCCAACGTTGTAATACGCTGTCCTTACCGATTGAGCCAACGATGGGTTGATGAAAGATGGGTTTGCATGATTATTACAACCTTACATTAACCCTTACAGTTACTATGTGCGCATGCGCAGGTTTTGCTAGCTAGCTAGACTCTTCGCGATCGCGTTTATTGAAATTAAAGCTGTAAAAATCACAGGCTGCCGTGTAAATAAAAATTACGCCTCCAGGCTTCCATTTAGTGTACCAGTTCTTTCTGACCTACCTGACACACCACAATCTGACCCACTTTTTTTCCCATTCATTTTCTGCACAGAGGCATTTTCATGAGACGGTTTCTTTGATTGGCTTTTTTGCTAGTGAATATTCATGAATTGTGCAAATTATTAAGATTGCATGAGCATGGTCGTCTTTTCGTCACGCGAAAAATACAATCAACTGGGCTTAGCGTGGGAAAGTCTGAACAGCTCACGGGCTAACCGAGGAATGCTTGCACTTACAATGTAGGCTGCCACGCAAGTCATTTTTTGTAAAATAGCTGAACAAAATGTTTGATAATGAGAAATATGAAGTTTGGGTAGGATTTCACAATACCATTATTTCATACATAATTATTGAATATCTGAATCATGATGAACCTTTATTTCAAGAGGTGAAAACAGCCACAAATAAATTGAACATAATGATGGGCTGCATGGTATAAATTGTAAACTACTGCAGAATATGTTGCCTAGTAACCAAAGACATGGACAGAGGATCGAAGGAATGGAGGTCAGTTCATTCACCGACATGCGAGTCCCCTCCCCCTGAGTTTATGTAAACAAATAATGTTGGAATTTATCAGCTGGATGGCTGGATGGACCCTTCTATCTTAATCTTAATAATTTGCACAATCATGAATATTTATTAGCAAAAAAAAGTCAATCACAGAAACTGTCTCATGAAAATGCCTCTGTGTACAAAATAATAGGAAAAAAGTGGGTCAGATCAAAGTGTGTCAGGTAGGTCAGAAAGAAGTGGTACACTAAATGGAAACACCTCCTTACAGCTCTGCAAACACAATATAGTTTGTACACAATATATTGAGCTCTACACTAATCAAGCAATGCTTTGAGTAGATTTCCATTTCTCTTACATGTATTATGACGTATTATAATGAACTTATACGCTTCCTTTGCTATGCAATGTAATGATCTTTGAGTAGTTTTATTGTGTATTGCAATGTTTTTTATATGTTTGAGAATAAATAAATGAATTATTAAAAAAAAATAAAATTATATTTGTACACTTGCAGTGAGCTGTGCGAGCGTCATTTTCCAACAAGAATTTCAATATGTGGGACACACGATAGAATTGGACGCCGATTCTCAGTTTTGCATGGTGTTACGTTTTTTTCTGACACAACTCCATGCAAAATATTCAGCTTGTTAAATTTCACCCACCAACTGATGAATAAATTTCAAATCAATTAAGTACAGTGGGTTTTTTTTTGCAACTTGAATCAAAATAAGAAATTTTAGGGTGCAAAACACGCAATTTGAATTCTGAAATCGATGTGTAGCATTCGAGTACGAATTGTTAAAATTTATACTTTTTCGATCATCATATCATAATTTATTATCCATAACATAAATAATGATGAAATTATCTTCCTGTTTATTACCTAAGCTTTGGGAAAAAGTCTCATTTTATACTTGGATGCTTGATCTGATTTTGCTTATCATAGGATGGCGAGGAAGGTTTAATTACTTGTATAATTGTGTTTAGTTATGCAAATGAGGGGTCACAGAGGGTCACAGACTTTAGAAAACCGGTTGCTAATCCCACTGTCCCTCTCCCGGGGGGGGGGGGGGGGGGGGTCACTCGCATACCAAAGTGGTATGCGTGCTTGTCACAGCTTGCGCACCTCAAAAAAGGACCCTAAATGGCGTAATCGGTGTAGAAATATTTCGCCCCTTATTGGCGTACGGTTCTATAGATCTCACCCCTAAATGGCGTAAGAAACTAAAATGGACCCCTGAAAGACGTAAACTCCAAAAATGGCGTAAACTCTAAAAGCAACCCCATAAATTGTGCGACACACCTACACATGTCTTAAGAAAGAAACCCAGGGGAAAGTGTTCCATATGTGCCCATGAAATTTACATGAAACATAATTTATTTCAATGTTGGCCTTTCAGAATTAAAATCTTGCATGTAAATTATCGCTATTCAAAGTCTTTGGCGAAGAGACTTGAAAAATCAAGGGAAATCTCTTTGGGGGAACTAATTTTAAAGAGACATGGGTAGTATACACGCAAATAAATATAAAAAAAGATACCCTAAACGTTGAAACTTAACTTGAAAAGCACCGTTTTTGCTAAAAACGTTGACGACGCCATAAGGCCAATAATCAGCCCTTTTTCGATGTTTTTTTTTTTTTTGTGATGGATGACACGCGTACCACTTTGGTTGCGAGTTTTGGACCCCCCCCCCACCCCCCCTCCCTCGCCGGGGTCCCTGCTCTTACTGGATACACTGGTATTGCTTCAATTTTAACGATGAATTATGTACATGTGTGCAAGTTGATTATGCTTGTATTTTGCGTTTTTTTTTCTATTTTGATTATAAATGTGTTTTTTATTTATTTGAAATTCTTGTGTTAAAGCTCATACATGTATTTGTTTGATTTGTTACTTGCTATTGATGGGAAGTTGCATACTACTGTTTATCCTTAACTATTTTTTTAACACTTACAGGCTTGCAACTGTGAGAAGATCTTTACTAGGAGCTAGGGGAAACCTTATTCCACTTGAAATGTCAGAGGAGCTGCAACAAGCAATTGATGAGACCATCACTTCACTTGAACAAGATGAACCCAATGATGGTAATTTAGTACAGAAGCTCATATGGATTATATTGACATCGGTGTTTGGGCAGTTTAGGGCCTGTTAATAATGTATGTGTAAAGAAATCTGTTTTTTTCCATAAAATTTAAGATAACATGGTGGAATTTCCTTTTGACTTCTGTTCAGGGCCAGCAATACAGTGCAATTTGCATCTCATTATCCACTGGTTTCTTTTGAATTTCCTACTGACTTTTTGCGGCGTGCGCACATGTGACAGCAAAATGGTCAAAAAATGAAACTATGATTGCGTCTCTGTTTTTGGATTAAATGACTTTTAAACTTTTCCTGTGAACTAAAATGTCCATAAACATTCATGCCTCAAAATGTCACAATGAATGATAACTTTTTGTCGAGATATTGTAGCATTTACAGATAAAACTCTCCCAAAACAGTCTGTCTATTATTTTCTGACATAACCCTACAATGTACCTCTAGACGAATATTCATAAAAGTCAGTGGATACATTCATAAGTACCTATTCCATATGTATGAGAAGTTTCGCCAAGGCGACATCTTTCTTTGGAGAGATATGTCTTTTTTACACCAATTTGGTCCGAAAATTATGCGCAGTGATGTCAAATTCACGATCTGCACAATACACAGTCTGTACAATATTTCGCCAATTCATGACTAGCATGTGGCATGTATGACCGCTCAGATCACTCGATTATTCCATGGATTCACACTCCACGCAGCACAGCCGTACACAGGGGTAAAGCTCGCTATCCATGAGGACCGCTATCAATAATGTGTGACTAAATGAATAGCGGTCCTTTATGAATAGCAGTCCTTATGAATAGCGGTCCTTATGAATAGCGTGCAGACCCGGTCCGTACACAGATCTTTTTCAACACACAAGGCACTGGACTCTTTGTTTGGTACAAGGTTGTAATATTTTTTGTTATGTCGGCCTCAGCGATTTGACTGGACATAACTCTTATCCAAAATATTCAGCTCGTTAAATTTCACCCTCTAACTGATGATTAAATTTCAAATCGATTAGTTTTTTTTTTGCAACTTGAATAAAAATATGAAATTTTAGGGTCCAAACACGCAATTTTAAATCGACATGTTTGCAATCGAGTACAAATTGTTAAATGTCACTTTTTTCAATCATCAAATCATAAGTTACTATTCATAATGTGAATGTTGATAAAAAATTTCTTCCTGTCTATTACCTCAGCTTTTGGAAATAGTCTTTTTTATGCTTGGATTCTTGATTTGATTTTGTTTATCATTCAATGGCGAGGAAGGTCAAATTATGTTTATTTATGCAAATGAGGGGTCATGGAGGGTCACAGACTTTTGGAAATCCAGACGCTAATTACTCCGTATCGCCAGGCCTGCGTTTGTATGTCTAACATTATTAAAGAAAGAGTTGGTTTCAATATATGTCAAATAAAATATTGACAATAATCATCAACACATACTGTATGTAGAAGTAGATCAATTGACAAATATTTTATCATCATGCATGAAGCAATTCCCTGGACCTTTTTTCCCCATCACTTTGGTTGTATTGATACTTTTTTAAAAATTTAGCTGCAAAAATGATTTCACTTTCTATTGGAGAATTCATAGCAATATTTCGGCTTTTAAGAAAACGATAACACTGTATTTCAATCTCTATTTGATACTTGCAGAACCAGGTTCAGCATATCGTGCCCCAAGAATACTGCAAGCATGTGGTCGTCCAAAGTATCATATTACTGAGCAGCAGTTGTTGTTCCTAAAGCAAAGTGGCTTTTCAGCCTGCCAAATGGCAGATATCTTGGGAGTTTCAGTCCGTACTGTGGAGAGAAGACTCAGGTTAGATTTGAAGATAAAGAACCTGTAATGCAGGGTCGACAGTTGCGAAATAAACCTATATTGTTATTACAATTTTTAAATAGTGTATCATTTAAGCCATCTGCATTGTATTTGTATTACTATTTGTAAATTTGGCAAAATAATTATCAAATTCTGTATTATGGGATATTCCTCATGAAGATTTTTGTCATAATTTTGAGATTGAAGGTCGTTCAAGATCAGGTTATTGGGTTAAGTGTGTGATGGGCAACACACATAGTTTAAAATCTGCTTTGTCTGCTAACATAGTAAATGCATAATCAAACCTGATTGGTATTTGAAATTAAATTCCAAACATAAAAAAATACTGATGTAAATTTTAGTTGGCTTTTGGGACGAATTGAAAATATTTGTTATTGTATAGTATTTTCATTGTTTGGATGTATTTTCCACATAATTTCACTGTATTTCAATCTCTATTTGATACAGTGCCTTTTCATTTTGCTGCCTTCCTTTGATTTTTTGTTGTTATATTTTGTGAGACAAAATAATGAATTATAGTTGTCTAACCATTAGTATTTGCTTTCATTTTTCTGTTGATATGTAGAGCATATCACATCAATCTTAGGGAGTATGCAGAGATATCAGAGGAAGCCCTTGATGACGAAGTTCGCCGAGTCGTTGGTGATAATCCACTTTTGGGCCCCAATGCTGTTTGTGCCCGCTTAGACGGGATTGGAGTCCACATTCAACGGCGGCGTGTACGGGAAAGTATGTTAAGGACCTACCCTCAATATGCTGCAGTTAGAGCATTGGAGCCAAGGCTTCACAGGCGGACCTACAGAGTAGCTGCTCCCAACTCTCTGTGGCATGTAGATGGAAATCACAAATTAATAAGGTATTTTTAAAAAGCATATTATAAGCTTAACTCTTTTATGACTTCAGTTCTTGGCTGCTGTTTGCTGAAATATAATTTCGCTATACAAATCATACATGGGTAAATCTACGTCAAATCAACCAATGGGTGTCACCCGACCCCCTTCAATTTTTTTAAAACTCGCACCAAATGTTCCCCCACGTGTCTGACAGAAAATTCTGAAATATTTTGCCCCAAGGTCATATGGTTGCTAAGATATGGCCTCGCCTAGCAACCGATGCACACTCAAACAATTGGGCTTTACCAAATTTAGCAATATTTGAAGAGCTGCTGTAGTCAGAGTAGACAAGCTGGAGTATTCATTGTCTGGATATGGAAAGAACTTCATGCCTTTTACACAGAAAATGTATTATCACTCAGATTTGACCTTGGCTAGTGCACAGGAGGTCACCAAAAATGGCCTTAAGTGTCAAGATCAAGTTTTTTGGAGCATGTTTGGAGGCTCATAGCTACAACATTAAAAAAGCTTAGGACCCAATATCTTGTCCACTGAAAGACTTTTACTTGCTCAAGACACCTACCAAAAATCAGCATGATTGTGCGAGTCGCTTTCACACAGTGCACTCCCGAATTTTGAGTTTTTCCAAAATCAACCAAGTTCAAGGTCATTTTTCACCCCTTGTCCCACCCAGTAGCAACACCAACTGTTGTGTATTGGTAGAAATTTATCTATATTTTCAAGGGTCACCAAAGAAATTTTGCTACCGAAATGTTTAACGCCTAATTAACACTGTAGAAAATGGCTGTAAACAACCTGAAATTGGTAGTCTGTGTCCTAGACTGTTCTTTGTCTTTCTACTTAGGGCACCAGTCTAGAAGCTTAGACTAGATTTGAGTCTAGCAATTTAGACTAGATGGTAGCAAACTCACATTCACATCGCTCTGGTAAAGGAATAAACTTTGGTCAATTTAGGGGGAGGGAAAATAACAAGACCAGTCTTTGAACTAAGACTATGAAATTGAGGCAATGCTGAAAAAAATGTGATGCTTTGATTTCAATTTCATAGCCTTGTTCATAGACTGCTTTTTTTATTTACCCTACCCCAACCAGACCCAACCTTTGTTCTCAAGGCAGAGTGATCATGAACTGTGAGTTTGCTACCATGTAGTTTAAATTTCTGGACTAAAATCTAGTCTAAGCTTCCAGACTGTTGCTCTAAGTAGGAAAACAAAGAACAGTCTAGAACGCAGACTATCAATTTCAGGGTGTTCACAGCCATTTTCGACTGTGTTAATTAGGCATTAAACATTTCGGTAGCAAAATTTCT
>JZLH01S0095862.1:20109-27609 GCA_001188425.1 Eucidaris tribuloides | reverse complement strand
TAAATCAATCAATCAATCAATCAATCAATCAATCAATCAATCAATCAATCAATCAATCAATCAATCAATCGATCAATAAATGAATAAATGAATGAATGAATGAATAAATAAATAAGTAAATGATGATGTCAATATCATCATCATTATTATCACTATTATCACATTATTATCACTATTATCACATTAACATTATCGTCACATTACTGTCACATTATTTTCACTATTATTATTATTATTATTATTATTATTATTATTATTATTATTATTATTATTATTATTATTATTATTATTATTATTATTATTATTATTATTATCATTATTATTATCATTATTACTATTATTTTTATCATTATTATTATTAGTATTATTATTATTATTATTATTATTATCATTATTGTTATTATTATTATCATTATTATTGTAAATAACTTGAAGTCATTCCTTCTTTATTCTATTCAAATATGGTTGTTACTCTCTTTTAGAAGTCATGTAGCAGTAGATGCCTGAGAATTGTTGAGAAATTTGATGATGATAACGATTATTATCCTCTCGCCAGACCAAGTCGGAGGGGATCCCGCCGGGAGGGGATAGAGTAAGGCCGTTATCCGTCCCTCCATCCGTCCGAAACTCTGGGTTCCGTTCGATAACTTTAAATACAGCCCAAATTCACTTTTGAAGTCTGTAGGCCAGAGGTCAAAATTCATAACTCATTAAAGACGAAAACTGTTTTCTGTTTGATAACTTTACTTATAACTTTACTTGTCACTACAGCCAACTGTAGTGAGGTTATTTATTCGTTCATTTAGTATGTTGCAAGTTAATGAAAATCCTGTTAATGAGTCTAACTTAATTTAAAGAAAAACCTGGTATCAAGTCTAGCTGAGTTGTGTAGATGAACCACTGAATGAGGCTATTGTTTAAGGTTG
This sequence comes from Eucidaris tribuloides, assembly GCA_001188425.1. Classification (NCBI taxonomy): domain Eukaryota; kingdom Metazoa; phylum Echinodermata; class Echinoidea; order Cidaroida; family Cidaridae; genus Eucidaris; species Eucidaris tribuloides. The sequence goes on along the minus strand of JZLH01S0095862.1, from coordinate 26,683 downwards.
CTGGCCAAGGCACACACTTATGAATAGAGCCCCCTGTTTTATGGTCCTTAATCACCCTGTCCACTGTTTGCTCTTCAAGTGCATGTACATGTACAGTGCGTATCAAAAAAAACGGGACAGTTTTGAAAAGTCCTTCAAAATTTTGTTTCAAATTATGATGTCTATATTTTGATGTTAATAGATGCTCTGAAGTCTTATCTTTCAAATGACATTGAAAAAAATAAGTTTCGTTCATGCTTGAGTGAACACGGAATGTTTTTGTCCGGGGTTCAAAAAAAGGCTTGCGCCAAAATTGCAGAAAATGAGAAATATGATCATCAGACTTCTTGCTATTCAGCAGACTTCCAGTGGCGTAGCTAGGAATTTTTTCAGCTGCGGGGTACTAGGGGGCCCTTGAAATTTTGTAGGGGTACCAAATCCTTGTTATTTTTTTTGTCCGTTCACCCCAGCCGCCAAGGTGGGGGGGGGGGGGAGTGGGGGAGGGGGGTTCGGGGTAGTGACGAAAATTTCTTTTTCTCCAAATCCCATGTCCACATATTTTTGCCAAGCCAGCCAGTAGCCAAAAACTCGCTCAGCGGGGAGGGGGGGGGGGGGGGGGAGGGGAGTCGATATGGGGGGAGGGAGGTTTTTTTCTTCCAATCCCAGGTCAAAATTTTCCCGCGTCATATTTTTTTTGGGGGGCATGTGCCCCCAGGATCCCACCCCCCCCGTAGCTACGCCCCTGAAGATTTCTTCTTAACTTTTTCTATTATCTTTGCCATTCCCTTTCGAATTTTTGCTTTCAAAAATATTACAATCGAAAATAATGGCAAAGATTATGAAAAGGTTAAGAGGAAGTCTGATGATCATATTTCTAATTTTCTACCATTTTAGCGCAAGCCTTTTTTTGAACCCCCGACAAAAACGTTCCGTGTTCGCTAATGCATGAACGATTTTTTTTTTTTAATGGCATTTGAAAGATAAGACTTCAGAGCATCTGTTAACATCAAAATATAGACATCATAATTTGAAACAAAATTCTGACAGACTTTTCAAAACTGTCCCGTTTTTTTGATACGCACTGTATACATGTAGTATATACCCCCACATATAATGTTAGCTTTTTACACAAGAAAGCCAGAATGCTGTTAAGTTACATGCCGTGTTACAAGCATTAAGTTTTGCTCTGTGTCAAACCAAGGAGTTTGGTTTTGCAGTTTGGTGTTTGCAACAAGGCCCAATTCGGTAAGAAAATCATTTAATAAATTATTTTGTAAGATACAGTAAGATATGTTATGTGTACAGTTATATCATGTTACTGTAGTAATGACAGTGTATATGGTTATATATAGTTACAAGTTAGTTTCCTTCAATCGGCAGTTTTATATAAGAAAGCCAAGTATACACATTTACATATGTTATAACTATTATGTTTAGTTGTAGTGTATTGCAGGTAGTCGTGTGTGTATGTATGATTTCAGTTTATTTACTTGTTTAGTTATTATTTACAATCGGTTCACATTACGTCAGTTCTGTATTCTATATTTTAATGTTGGAGTTGTGCAAGTAATTGCAATTAATTCTGGGTAGCGGTGTTCTACTCACCTGCGTTCAACACTATATTTCGATTACAGAAAATGCATTATTATATGCATTCTGCAATTCTTCTGTCTACTTCAAATATTACGATTTGTTTGTGTTTCTGTATTTAGCGGGATATTTGAGTACGTTACATTAGTAGAGAACAGGAGATTGTGTATTAATCTATATAAATGTTTGAGTCATAATAGACAAGTGTACTTTTGTGTTAGTTATAGTCACGCAGTCATACAAGTAATTTAATGTAGAGTGGTAGATGGTGCTGAATTATAACTAGTTGTTCTGTGTTAATCATTTAGTTAAACAAGTTTGTATGTTGATACGTACTGTGTCAATTATGTCAGTTATATTAAGTTTACTGATTTTAATATCATTATAGTTTTAAGTTTATTTAGCAAGTGCTTTCTGTGATAGCATTTATGTAGATAATCATAGTTTGACTTTGAATGATTAAGGTGTTTAAGTTGTTAATTAATAAAATTACAGTACAAATTAGAGGAATACCTTCCAACTCATCCAAGAAATCACGCCAATAGGCATGGCACTGCTCCTCTGCAGGCCGCCTGTTGCTGCCAATGGGGGAGAAGTTGACCATAAAGAGGTCCTCAACAGTTTCCTTTGTCAGCTTAAGGTCCTGGTGAATGAACCCTTTCTCCCAGGTGGCAGGGTGGGAGAGAACCGAGTCCAACACACCCAGTGTCTGTAGACCTTTTCGCAACCTAAATGAATGAGGAAGACCCAAACGAGATTCAGTTTTAACACTTAATTAACCAATGCAAGGAAGATAATACTGGGACAATCACGTCCACCCCACAGCACCCAAAACCTAATCTTAGTAGTAAAATTTCCTGCATTCATCTTGGACGAGCATCTCTTATTTGTGTGTACTGAATCCACTATCATAGAAATGTAAAGAAAAAAACAATTAGGAATCATTGTTTCCGCGTTTGTAGTTATGAGTAGGGCAGAGTCAAAACGTTTAGCTGATTTTAAACGACTGCCAGAAGCAAAAGCGTTTACTGTTTTGTAAAGCGGTTAACTGTTTAAGAAATAGGGGGAAAAAAAACGAAAAAACTTTGGAACCACAATATATAATCACTAAACTTTATAAACAATTTTTGTATCTTAAAATATGTTTTTTTTATTATTTAATGACTCTTGGTTAGTTATTTTCTTTTCTGACCAAGAGATAAAGGTTATTTGATGACACTGAATAATAGTAAAAAAGTAAACAAAAATCAGAGGGGAAGGAGGGGAGGGGGAGGGGTAGAAGGGCTGTAAGTGTGACTTATACATGGGCTTTAACAACGGTTAAATGAAACCACCCATGTTTTCAAAACGGTTAACCGTTTTGCAAAAAAAACATCTTAGCCCAAGCTATGAGTTTAGTTTTAAAACAGTCAATCAACTCAGCAATAAACTTCTACTAGAAAATAACTGTAAGATATCATAATTATAGGACTACACAACGATACCTGTCAAAAGCTTCTCTATGGCGGTCGATGGTATGGAACCGAACAAGGGATTTGATGAGCTGGTCCTTCTTGTTCATTAGGTTGACACAGCCACTCTGAGAAATGAACTCAAAGTGAGTTGTGAGCAACTCTTCATCATCACTTTCCTTGATCTAAATTGATATACCAAATGGATGAAAAAAGCTATTTGTCTTGGTCATACACTGTTCTATGTATTATAAACCCAGGACAAAAACTAAGTCACCCCCCCCCCCCCCAATTATTGAATCTGTATAATTTAGAACCAGGAAGAGTTGAGAAATGAAAATCATATTGACACATATAGCTCTTCTTCTTGGCTAACTTTTGTGTGAAAATGGTGTACAGCAATTATGTCATGTTTCCGCAAGCACGTAGTCAAGAGGCAAATGACAAATTTTTAAAGTTTGCAAACCTCATCTTTTAAATTTGACTTGCTAATACTTGGAGAAATTCTGGATTGTGCTCTCTATACTGTATGCAATAATTCATATGGTTGCTTACAAACACTGTACAATTTATGCATCTTATTTCACATATGAATGAAGATAAGGCCAGGAAAAAATAACCATTCTTTAAACAAAAGAACGCATTGCAAAAATCTCAGATACCCATTTTCAAACAGGAAAAGATTTCTATTCTAAATCCGTTTCTATTTCGCACCTTGTTAATAATGTCCCGGACTTCACTGTCCATTACATCATCAATTGTTCCCTGTACTTCCTGACCACTCAGGAGCTTGTATGCCAGAGGACTGAAAAATGTTGGCAGTGGTCCCCGGTGTACAATGGAGAAGGCCATCATAGCCCCAGCTGTCTCGTACTTGTCCATGTGAGCTGTAGGCATTGTGAAGGAAAATAGAAATAAAAGTCATGGCACTTAACAGTATATTTATGTACATGTTATCACGTTATGTCATGTGAAAGGTAAAATAATATAATCAATCATTTTATTATTGAAGGATATGTGTGCAAAACTTTGCAGTGCCTCAGTGTATGCAAGAAATAAATTTGTCTAACCCTAAAAAAACTGGGCTATTTTGGTGGCTGTCAAGAGTCAGGAGGGTTCCCCTTCAGATCTGAAAACGTGACTGCCATGAAATTCAACACACATGTTCCTTTCAACGTAAACTACAAATTTGTGTAGTTAATTTTTCGAAAATAGTTAATCTGTAAGTCATATGACTTAATCATGCAAGTTTATGCTCAAAATCTTTTATGGGGGTATGTAAAACACAAAATTTCACTTGGAATTTTATCATTTTGTGCAGAAATCTTCTATATACCCTATGTAATAAGTTTTCATCATAAACAATTTCAAAAGTCAAATTTAGACCAGTCAATCTACATATGAAATAACCCAAAGACAAAATTGCACCGTTAACCCTTTCCACCCCAAATTTTGTCCAGGTATAAATAAAACCATCTCCGACAACATCAAAGCTTGCGTGCACAGCAAATGACTTTCCTCCAAATTTGAGCCTTGTTTATACAATTGTAAGGATTTTACTTTTCCTTTCCTTATGCAGTTTATATAAGGTTTTATCTGTTCAGGGCATAACAATTTAATAAATGAAAAAGTGTTTCTTTTTCTCCTTTTAATAAAGCAACTAAGATTGTGTAAATATTCATCATTTGAAGTGCTGGATAACTGTAAAAACTATGGTTCTCCAACCCTTATCATCACACATTGTAATTTTGATTTAAAGAATGTGTACCTACCATAATCCAAAATGAGGTTTTTTTCTCTTTCTCCTATAAGGAGGGGAGAATTCTTTATTTCTGCCAAGGCGAGGGTGAGAAATTCGCGTGTGAGGCCCTTGTTGTCAATGCCACACTCCCCAGCGAAACTAACATTCAGTTGGGATTTGGGGCTAAACCTCTTCTTTCGAAAGCCTCTCATTCCTCCATCAAGGACATTCGCTCTATATACATTGATGATGTTCGAAGGCAAATCTGTATCAATCTGCCTTGACAACTCCAAAATGAGTTCCTTCAGGGATCTGGAAAGGGAAAATACAACTGTGTGAAAATTGACTGCCCACAATCCTTTATGTCCTGATTTATGGTAAGAAAATGGGTCTTAAGATATTGCGGTAACAAGAAGCGGGACGGACAGACGGAAATACGGATAGACAACCCCAAAACATAATGCCTCCAACACCCACCTTCTTTGGGCAGAGGCATAAAAAAGTAACTCTAAACTTTTTGACCTTGAGTTAGATCTTACTGTCCAAGGAATATATTTTTATAATCTATTTTAGTGGTCTGATACTAATTCAATTGGTAAGTTAAGTCTTTTCTAAGTGAATGGATTATCTAATATTGTTTAATAGCAAAGGGTCTAAATAAAATTGTCAGCATAGCAACTCGATTCTTTTCTAAATTCTGCGTACCTTCTACGCCTTCACCGACCCAGTGTGTAGGTAGTCTACACCGAAACCAATGCGCGCCAATATTGTTTTTTGTCTTCGTACATCATAGTACAAATCAGCATTTAAAAAAATCATTGTCATATACAGTGGTTTATCCCGTTCAATCAGGATGAGAGTTGATATAATTAGTTTTCCCATAAACTTTGATATGTCTATTTGTATATAAGAGCAAAAGAGTCAATAAAAAATACATTTCGAGTCAAGACAAATAATTGGTGTCATTGTCCATGTGTAATGAAAGGATGTGAAATGAATATGCTTTAAGCAGACGTTAAATAATAATAATAATAATAATAATAATAATAATAATAGCTAAATTTATATTGCTCACGTATCCATCCCAGAGGATGCTCAAGGCACCTACAAATTACTACTATTACACTGGCCTTAGCTTAGCTGCCCTAAGTGCAAGGAATAAATTCATACCAGGTACCCATTTACTACACCTGTGTGGAGAGTGGAGAAATGAGACATGCTCACATTTTTCAGCATTAAAAATTTGACAAAATTTAATTTGCTATGATTTACTTTCCAAAAGTGGAAACTTACACATCACTCTCACGGTCATCTGCTGAATTAACATCATTACTATTGCTGTTATCTGCTGAAGTAACGTCATTACTATTGCTGTCATCTGCTGAATTAACATCATCACTATTGCTGGCATCTGCTGTAAGATCTCTACTTTGCGCAGGTTCCTGGTCAAAAGATAATTGTATGTATACATGGAAAAAACAAAATGGGAGTAGTATCTATCTCCTTGGAATATATATTGCTGAAATGAATTGGTAAAGAAACAGCCACTTATAATAAGGCTATCTTCTTGCGAGGATTTGGGGACGGGGAACAAGCAGGGGTGGTGACAGCTGCTATCACACAGTCCCCCATCCAACCTCTGCAACTGAAATTATCAGAGGCATCTCTTGGCAGCATGTACTTTCTAGCGGTTCTGTCGTCGAGTCCACCCACCCACGCCAAGTCCGAGTCCCACACCAACGAGACCGAGTCCGAGTCCAAAGTCCTAGAGTTCCGAGTCAAAGTAATCAAGTCCAATTGTGACCTGTCACCA
>JZLH01S0095862.1:0-19732 GCA_001188425.1 Eucidaris tribuloides | reverse complement strand
CAAACTTTGGAATCACCCATGACCCTCAAATTTGGACTAATGATAGATTAATGTATGTACTTTCAGAAAATTCCAAAATCCCAAAATCGACCCCTCCGAACCAAATCAACTAATTTACAGATTTACGCAAAAACTCCCATTGCGACTTATTGATCGAAATGTGGTGACAGGTCACAATTAATAAATAATAAATACATACAAGAATGTTGCACTAATCATATCTGTTAAAGAAATCTTTTGTTTGATCATATATTTGAATTTTAGGTACGTGAATTGGATCTTTTGAACAAATCAAGATTTTTATAATGTCTCAAATGATATTCCGAACAAAAATAAGTGAATGAGCAAATTACACTAGAGTCCAATTAATAAATAACTAAATACATACAAGAATGTTGCACTAATCATATCTGTTAAAGAAATCTTTTGTTTGATCATATATTTGAATTTTAGGTACGTGAATTGGATCTTTTGAACAAATCAAGATTTTTATAATGTCTCAAATGATATTCCGAACAAAAATAAGTGAATGAGCAAATTACACTAGACGTAATATATGCCCCTGCCAGAAGTGTAGATCTTTGGAATGGCGTGAATTTTTGTAACTTCTGATAGATCCTTCTAGGTAAATTGGAGAAAAGAATTATTAAATTACTTTTTTGTGATTATAATGCAGTGACATGATTGCTGGTGTTGAGATGAGAAGTGTCATTTGTCGTTGATTTTGAATAAATTTGCATAATTCATGAATTTCAAAATTCTGTGTAGAAGTTCTGTGTACCTTATGTAGTTCTACCAGATAAAACCCCCAAAATCAAAATCGGTCAACAAATGAAAGAGAAGAAGCAATTTTTGTGATTTTTGAATGATTTGCATAAATAATGTTTGAGAGAAAAATTTCAAAATTCTGTGTAGAAGTTCTGTGTACCTCGTGCAGTTCTACCAGATGAAACCCCAAAAATCAAAATTGGTCAACAAACGAAGGAGAAGAAGCCTTTTTTGTGATTTTGAATAAATCTGCATAGATTTGAATTGTTAATGATTTACACATTTCTGAGCAAAAGTTGCAAAGCCCTTACCTATCTTTATCAGTCAGAGCAATCAGAATCAAAATCAGCCAACAAATGACAGAGAAGAAGCAAGTGAATTTATAATTTTGAGCACACACAGACTTACAGAGACAATTTGATAATCCCCTCGCGAACTTTGTTCGGCGGGGACAAAAACCCCCTTTAACAAACTGAAAAGGAACCTGTAACCATTTTTTTTTGGGGGGGGGGGGAAGGTATAGGGGGATCAAGGAGCCGGTTAGGCATTTGTACAGACAAAATCTGAAAGCAATGGTATTCATCACGATATGATAATGAATTTTAAGTCAAATCCTCTGAATCCTTCAGGCCCAAGTCCAAGTCCGAGTCTTGGAAAATAGGGACTTGAGTTCGAGTCCAGACTAGAGTCCTACAGCACTGCTGTCCAAGAAACAACTTTCCATCTAACACACTAATTTGTAACAAGTCTTCACACAACTCACATCGGTAATTGGTAGAGCAAAATTTAAAAGGTATCCACTAACATTTTCCAAGGTGATATTTCAAACTTTTTTATTATACCTCTTTCATTGACAGTTTCTTCTGAATAATGTGTCAAAATTTCATTTTTTTAAAAAGATTTTTTCATTCTTCTCTTACGATGAGCAGAACAAAGTACAGAAGAACTAGAAAAATTATGAATAATTGTGGATGAATTTGATACTGTGTATAGGTACCTTTAACTCTGTGTACTTCAGTTTGAAAGTCAGCCTATCCATCCAGGTCTAAATTAATGAAACTAGTCACAAAAAAAAATTTGCATAAGTAACCCTATACAACCGGTCAATGCAATTAGTCAAATGGTAAAGTAGAAGCCATATATAATTCGGGGAGAACAGATGGCAGATACCACACCCTTACTGAGCTTTTTGAAAATGAATGAGCTAAAACCAAACTTTGGATATACATTCTTTCCAAGTAATAATCTTACACCTTGACATACCTCATCACCATCACTCCATGAAACCTGGAGAATGGATTGGTGCAAATCCATGCTATCTAAAGCATTTGGCATGCAAGACTGCAAAGACAGTCCTGTAGAGGCTACTCTGATGCCAAAAGTGACAGTAGCATTGCGATTCCTCCCAGCTGCTGTAAATAGATCCTGTACAGAAAGTAGGACATTTTAGGAACAGTGAAGTTTTTCTTATAAGTAAAGGAGAGAGATTATTGTGTCTATCGTCCACACCGGTAAATCTTTTAAACAAATTTCTACTAGATTGAATTCAGAATGTTAAAGAAGGCACTCTTAAAGCCATTGAATTATCTTTGAAAAATGGAAAGTGATGTTTTTTAGGGGTTGGTTTATTTTCATATTTGACCTTTAGCTGACATCATCCACATTCCAACTGAACCTCTGCCTTCACAAAATACATCAATGTAACTATTGATCATAACTGCAGTTCAAAGCCCATCATTACTGATGTGAACAAATCACATTGCTACTTTACTTGCTAGTGTTCCCTCTAGTCTTATTCAATGTAATTCAAGTTTGAAATCTCAAAGAGAGAGATATATGAAAAAATGTTAAACTCTAGAACATTTTGTCATTGTACCTGAACAGTTTCTGTTCCCCGAAAAAGACAAGCCTCTCGACTTCCATCTGGGTAACGAAATTTGACAGAAATTCCTTCGTTTGGAGGTGCTCTCTGCTCCCATTGCTCAATCCTGGCACGAATGACCTTCAAATAAAAAGGAAAGTGTCCTGTCTTTTATTTCTTTTGTATTTTATTGTTTTGGGAATTTCTTATTCCTTTCTTTGTGCTTGCGAATTATGTATTTTATTGGTTTTTTTTCTTGGGAATTGTTGGAGTATTGATAATCACTGAAAATTACAGTAATATCAACTATAATAATGGCAAATAGCATGATCTAAATCACAAAATGGATTTTTAGTATGAAAAGCCATTTCTCTCGTTTTTGTACACAAATACAGAAAATGTTCGAATTTCGAGCCTACATTGTATTATGTAATGTTGAACCGTAGGTCCAACTTTTTTATCAGTGTCAAAAGTTGCACAAGACTCGAGAGAGAAAGCAGGGAGTGTGAATTTTTTTTACTGCAAAATTATGGTGCGAAACATTGAGGGGGTCCGCCCCCCGACCCTTTTAGAGTTAAGTCAATAGCTATTGTATTGCTCTATACATATGGTAATCTAGTAACTGTTGTATTATGTAGAAACAGTGTTAAATCAGGGAGGTGAAAGAAAGGAGTGGAATCAAGCCGCTTTCCTTTGACCCATGCTCCAAGCTGCCGAAAAGTTATGCGCTAATCTGCAACTGTTACCAGGTGGTGAGATAAAAGAGTGCATGAAATGTCAGTATGTAGAATTCCTACATCAGAAAATGGTATCCCAGCAACTGTTCGCTGTCCCTTACAATGACTTCTCATCAATTGTTGTATGTGTAATTAGTAGAACAAGCGTACACAAACCTGTGTAATTTCATCCTTTTTTCCAACTGCAAAAATACAAAAAACATGTGAAAGCAGGCATTAACAAACTTAAAGTTATCGAAGAGTGTAAATCATGGATTAAATAACGGGACATTAAAACATGCACAAATTAGCGCATTATCCTAAAATATTGAGCTTTTTTCAGGAAATAATTTTTTGTTACCAACTCCGGCACACAAATTATAGAAAGGGGGAGTACTGAACTTGAAAAAGTGTTTGATGCACTATTCCCAATACAATCCCCATATAAAGTTTATAATTCACACTGAAATTTTGCCGGTAATTTGATATTTTGTAATAAATGTGAAACTGGTGCCTGGATTCCCAGCAGTAGAAGAGCGGCTCGGAGAATGGAACTTCAAAGCCAAGTGGAATGTTACACATCCCATTGTTACACTTTAGAACTCACGTATGCGTTTGAATAAATTACAAGAGTTTCCACTCCTTTCTTTCACCTCCCTGCTTAAATTAAACATTCACCTATACTATAAACGTAGATGGGCCAGGCCCGACTACCACGTGTGCTATTTTTGGGATCCCATTTACCATGTGTATCATATATGTTTCATATCTGTAACATTTATTTGCATTTTTGTAAAAACATAACTTGTAAAAATGTTGATATTTGTTGGTGAATAAAATTAATCAATAAATCAATAAATCAGTATTTTAAATCAATGAATGGGCCCTTTAAGAATCCACACAGATTGATCTTGGGGAAAAGAAATATTTATAACAAATTTTCATTTATCTTGCATAGATCTATTTACAGATAGAAGTATCTGCAAGTCCCTTTCTCGCCCCATGTAAATACCTCTTCACGCCTTCTTTCCCTTTCCCTTCGCTGTCTCTCTATATCTGCATCTCTGGCCAGTCTTTGTGCTGTCTCTCTCTCCTACGGGAATTTAAAATTGTCAGATTGATATATTTTTAAATTAATGTACAGTGTATGTACTTCGCCGACCCAGTGTGTAAGTGGTCTTCACCGATGCACTGTGGGCCAGAATGAAACCAACGTGTGCAGAAATTGTTTTTCTTCTTCGAACATCATACTACAAATCAGCATAACAAAAATCCTTGTCATATATAAAAGTCGTTTTATCTCATTCAATGAGGATGAGATTTTAATATAAATAGTCTTCCCATAAACTTTGATATGTCTATTTGTATGTTGAACCCGGGCAAGGATTCCTGCTTATATTATTCCAAATATGAAACAAAGAATTTCACAATAATTTTAAGAATCCCCAACATATCTGAACTTCAATCAAACCTACTTACTCGCAACCTATCGACCCTCAGGGACTCTTCAAGTGCCTCATCCGTGGCTCTTCGAATGGCTCGTGTCACATCCAGTGTCTGATTACATGGAGATGGATAAATGTATGTATTTTAAAGCAAGGACTATTTATGCACTTTTTTCATTGCTCTTTTAACATTTTTTTGAACAGAGGAGACAATGAAGATAAAGCATGATTTTGATGATGTAAGCAGAATAGTATATATATGATTTACAACTTTCCATATTTTTTTAATCATTTACATGATCATGTGGAAAAAGTGCAATCACTGCAGTACTTGTTAATATACGGAAGAAAATATTGATTTATGAACATCAAAATCAACAAGTCCTTTGTCATACATGAATGAATGTTTCACACTTGAGTGGGGAAAAAACTAAAGTTTTAAAATCCAGATCTTCTATATGATGCAGGCTGTTTCAAGGGTTAATCTTCCTGTCATCTTATTTTTACCTACTTTCATTCAAAAACATTTCTGAAAATTTAATAAACCCATGAGTATTTTTTCCCTCACAGGACAGATTAGCCAGTAATTAATTTTCATGGTGATTTATATAATTGCTACAGTCTTATATTCATTTATTTGTAAATCAATTTAAGTCTTTATATTTTTGGGAGATGTTAATCCTATTAGGCTATATAAGTAGCTATTCTTTACAAGAAAATTTCTATGAAAAAAAATGTTTTTTTAATGGCAGAGTGTACCTCATTAACAGGAACGCCAAATGAGACAGTTGGTGTTCCAGCAGGAATGTGCACAAGTCTGGGCTGCTCCTTAAAAAGAAGGATACACACATGTAATGTCCAATACAATGTTACTTACTTTTAATAGGATTTTTGTACTGAAAACTTTTAAAAGGTACTGGTAAACACTGTGCACAAATTGCAAAACTCTTCAATTCAATTATAATCATGTGTGAATGTATGTCTGGCATGATAATGCAATATCAACTGTAGAAAAATATGAAGAAAAGAAAATATCAATGAATTTAAACAGAAGCATTACTAGCAATGATTCTTTCCCCCTATATTTGTTTCTGCTCATATAAATGCCTAAACTAAGCTGTATGACATGAAATTTCCACACACTATTTAACAAGTATACATTAAAGGCTAAGTCCACTCCAAACAATAGTTTGCTTTCAATAGATGCAGAAAGACAAGAGAAACAGAGCCAAAAAAATTTGAGTAAAATGGGATAACTAATAAGGAAGTTATGTATTTTTTTTTTAAAGTTATGAAAAACTATGGAACTCACAAAATTACTACACATATTGCCAATTTGGTTATCAGTTTGTGATGTTATTGCCTCAGTAATAAATTTATCATTGCCTTTATATATTTTTATCCTATTAATTTTCCTTTTTATTTCCCCATGCCTTTGCCCAGGTTATATGATTTTTTTTTCAGATTGCATTTCACAAAATCTTTTATGAACTTTGAAGAATTGATACCATTTTCTGAATACACTGTATTGTATATTCATAATCACTGATTTTTATATAAACAGTTTATCAAAATTCACATTTTTCATGATTTAACTGAAAACAATTTACTCTATATTAGTACATCCACACAAAAAACATATTACCTTCAATATAACTGGGATGCTGGTGGGAGGAGATAAGATTTTTTGGGGGAAAATGGGAAATTATATATTATCAATATAAAAAAAAAGAAAATAGTGGGTAGTGAGGCAATAACGTCACAGACTCATGAGTGAGTTCCCAATCTGTTTTATGATTTTCAAAGTTTGTTATGACATTAAAAATTCATAACTTTCTTATTCCTTATCCGATTTTGCTCAACTTTTTTTTGATTGGTTTGTCTGATTTTTCTGCTTCCACTGAAATTAAGTTATTTTTGGAGTGGACTTGCCCTTTAACTAAGACAAGACATACATTCAACTAAAAATTTTCATATGTCAACAAAAGTAACCAGTACCTTTACAGGAAAACACAACACTCAATGTCAAGTCACATTTAGATAGTGGATTAGATAAGGGGGGAAAAACATTCATTTTCATAAAATAAGCACCAAAGTTTGTTTGGAGGGTCTTGATCATGAGGCACCAAAATTTCATGCAACTTAAATTTCCAATATGGTGGTCAGATTCTAAAGTGACCACTGGAAAGACATAAACAAGAACCTAGTTGACCTTTCATTTGGAAAATTTGTAAAGATTTTAAAAGAAGAAATAAGTCATAATCCATGTATAATTCTACAAATCTTCCAAGATGCCTGCCATGTTGAATTGTCATCAGAGTATAAAAGTTGAAACAAAGGTAAATCAGTCTAGAAATGAAAAAACAACTTTTCTGAATTAATTTGTAAAGTGTCAACTGCAGGTATTTCTGCGGTCGAGTTTCCATTAAAATTTTCAGACGGGCACTTGGGTACCCTAATTTACTTCCTGAAAGTCAACCGGGTGGGTGAACAGTCGGAATGATCATGGGTGGCATAGATTTGTTGGTCAAATTTCCATCAACAGTGCAAGATTTACTGGAAGAATGTCTGTCTGAAAGTACATATAGAATTATTTTCATCATCTTGCCTTTCTTTTAATATCAACTTCCCTTCTGCCATTCTTTTCTAGGTAACGGCATGTTTATTTTGTGGCTAGAACTAAAAATTTGGGGCAGGACTCGGGTACCCGTGACGCGCCAACAGCCCTAATAAATCCTAAATCTTTAAAGCAAGATTTCATTTAGTATCCCAAGCAAGTGATGGAAATGTAACGAAAACTTAAGTATGTTGAGATTTTTTTTTTTTGGGGGGGGGGGGTTGAGGGGGGAGGAGGGGTGGATTTGGGGTGGATTTGGAGGTGGATTTGAATGAAATGTATGAAGAACAAGGAGAACGCCAAGCTATGTCTCGCCTGCACTTAGGCATTTTAATTTATCAGTTTATAAACTTTCCAAATTTATGTTTCAAACTTATTAACCCTTTGACTACTGGAACCTGATGTTTCCTGTATAAGTCTATGGAAATGAGAGAAATGAGTAGTCAACAGGTTAATTTATGTCAATGACGATGGCCGGTATTCATAAAGGTGTACTAACTTTAGTCCATAATTTAAGCCACACAGTGGTCCCAGATTTAGCGCGAAATAAGCGTACCTTGCCCTGCATGCGTCTTATATTGGACCTCTCATTATGTACGTGATGAATCACGCTCATTTCGTGCATGAACTTAGTCCATGAACTTAGTCCACAGATGGGTTTAAATCATGGACTACAGTTAGTACACCTTTATGAATACCGGTCATTAAGTTTAGGATCATGTATTCATCAATTTCTCTGAAATTGACTTCAGAGTTTTCTGAAAACACATTTGAGACAAATGTTGTGGTATACTTAACATTGTGAGTCTAGCAAAAAAAAAAACACTTTATAATTTGTAATTTCAATTTGATAATTATTTTCAAATTTTTCAAACACCCAGCTTGTCATATATTTAAAAGTTGCTTGATCATTACATTATTCTTGCTCTTACCTCGAAAACTGCTGGAAGGTCATCTACATCATGAGTGGGACTGTCTCTCCCTTCAACTCTAATCTGTAAAGAAAATTAATAGTAGATTCACATACACGCAGTTGAAGATTATGCCTTGTAATTCAGCAGATCTTGGTCTATGACTTTCACATGCTTACTGAAATAGGTGTGCATTGAAAATCATGACTTGACGCAAATTTTACATCAAAATTTATCCAGAACCTTACAAAAGATGATCACGGTGGCTCGGAAAATTGGAGCCCTTTTAGAAAATAAATGCGGTAGCATTTTCATGACAACACAAGGAAAACAAAGCTAGCAAAAGCAGACGAAGCAGCATAGCAATAATACAGCTTTACAGTGTCTCTTTCTTTTTACTTAACTTTGAAAAAGATTTTACTGCAAGTTATTGCATTCTCTCGCTTAAAAATACTTACAATGGATAGAAATCGTCAATTAAAAAAAAAAAGGAAATCATGAACAGACTATGAAATGGAGGTGAATTGCCATTTGGTCTTGTGCCAACTGTTCCAATAGCCATATGGGCTAACATCACTTTGGCTAATAGCATTTCGTCCAATGATTGTTTGGTCCAATTATCATTTCGTCCAATAACCATTTTGTCCACTAACCAATTGGTCTCCATAAACCAGTGGTCCAATAACCATCTGTTCTTTTTCGATTAAGTCCAAATATCCAATCCGTACATAGTCCAATAGC
This sequence comes from Eucidaris tribuloides, assembly GCA_001188425.1. Lineage (NCBI taxonomy): Eukaryota > Metazoa > Echinodermata > Echinoidea > Cidaroida > Cidaridae > Eucidaris > Eucidaris tribuloides. Next base: position 10,673 of record JZLH01S0095862.1, on the reverse strand, counting down.
CATTTTGGCCAATCCCAGTTAGTCTAATATCAACATGGTCTAATTATCACTTTGTCCAACAACCATTACATCTAATCATCATTTAGTTCATGGACCAATTGGTCTAATAATCATTTGGTCCAATAGCCATTCAGTCTAATATTGTTTTGGTCCAATATCCATTTGGTCAAATAATACAAACTTTTGTTCTTATTGCAAATTAATTTTGGCTCTGTTTTGTTTCATTTAAGAAGGATATATTCACTTTTACACTATTACAATTTTTCATTTGAAATTTTTTTCATGATGTAATTTTATATTTTACACAAAAATCATAACAATGATAATGGACAAAATAAGGAAAGTATTAACAATAATCATATCAATGATGATAATAATAAATCAATTCAATTCAATTCAATTCTTTTTATTCATACATGAAAATTTGTTTTGGTCTCACTCCAATAATAATAACAACAATAAAAACAACAATAATGCCCAATAAATCTAATGGACTATTCGAACAAAGGGGGTACAAATGGCAAGGGAGGCAAGAGGGCATGCATCTGCATGGGGGCAACACACATGTACAGTACATTGGCTACGGGGGCAAAGGAGATAAAGGGGCATGGGGGGGGTCTAGGGGGCATGAGGGTAAGGGAGGCAAATGGGCATGGTTATTCCCCTGTAAGTACATAAGATAATTAGGGAGGCAAGGAGGCAAGGGAGACCTGGGCGCGAGAGAGACAAGGGTTCAGGCCACATCAACAATGATCAAACAGGAGTTTGTGCAACTATCATAGAAAAAGGTTTTTAAAGCCATTGTTTTACAATGTTTAAATCTGAGATGCATGGGCCTACGTGTTATCAGTGTCTGTAAAGTGGTGTGATATTGAAGCCCACAAAAAAATTGCTCTTTAAAATGATTATGAAGTGCTTCAAAAACATAAAAATCTTTGAGTGACCAGTTTTAAACCATACTCATTTTCCCCAATAGACTGTAGTGTTATAAAAGCTGTTAAAAACCATTGGGAAAACGGTTTTCTAAATTTCGAATTCCAATCATAAATATCTTGATAATCAAACATGCGATTGGCTTTTAAAAGTCATGGGATTAATTTCTGACCTACATGTAAAGGTTTATAATTATGATTGCAGCATGATCTAAATCAAGGATTGTTGTTTAGAATCAGAGGCAAAGTTACCTTATACCTTTAAAGAGCGCAAATATTTCTGATTCACTGGTGTCTTTGCCTGCTAGTGACATTTGAAACATTGAACAATGAAATAATGGATGGCAGCGTGTGTTTAATAATATGAAAGCATTTATCTTTCCTTTAAATAAGCATGAAAATATAAATTTAAGTAACTATTGCTGCATGCTATGTAACTTTCATGCAATCTCTGATATATTTTCTTTTACAAAAATCATGGCTCACACTTCAAATCTTACACTCATGCAGACAAATAAAAGTTGTAATAATTTGCACTGGTACTGGCTTCAAGCCTTTGTTGTCTACCCTGAATGGGAGGTTATTCACAAAACTAGGGTAAAACCAATCATTTTGAAAATAAAAATTTGTATTACCAGAAAAATAGATTAAAACCAATGATCAATCAGTTTATCAAACCACAAGCCCAGATAAACACATCACGCTCACATCAAAATAGGGAAGGATGCTGCTTATTTTTGCAAATAAATACTTAAGAAGGTGTGCCCCATTTGCAAACTGCATACAAAGCTCGAGAACGATACTTGACATCGCACTGATGGTTCAGTACATATGCAATTTCGGTTTCATAGGGTTTTAAATATTGAAAAATATACCAATTTTTACGGATATTTAACTCATTCAGGACATGAATTATTTGAGGGCTAAATTTATCAGCTTTCCTTCTTCAAATTGGCAACACTGGCATTTTTCTTTTATTGCTACATACTTGAAACAAAAAATCATGGATCTGAAATAAATATACAAATATATACACTATGTTTTAGAGTAAAAGTATTGCCAATTTGTATGGAAAACACAGATTTTGAACTCTTCAGAACATTGCCAATTTAAGGATTTTCATGCTTAATGTCCTCTTAAAAACCCGTGCTGTAAATCACCATGTGGTAATGCATTAAAAATGAATACATTGTAAGCAGAAATTTTTGCTCTCTCTGCTCATGCATCTGATATATTTTTCAGGGTTCTGTATCAAAAGTTATTGAGCCAAACCACAAAATGTGGGCAATTGTCTCAAATGAGTTAAGTGTACGACTTCCCCTCCGAGAACTTGGGGGACAAAGCACTCTCAATCCTCGATGAAAAGTCTATGGCAATTGAAGATAAATATTTTCATGAATTGCGACTTTCAAGTCCTAACCTTCTCGGGGTATTTCGAGAAAAGTATTTTCTTGTACATATATTTAATTTGCAACTTCAGAATGTTGCCTTGCAAATTAGCTTCAAAGATAGACTGGAGCGCTGGAAATCTAGACTATCACTAATTATCATAAAATCCTTTGAAACGTGGCCCAAACAAATTTGAAAGAAATTGTGTAAACAAACAACAGGACATCCGCCTGCCAATACATGTATAAATATCTTGTACTGTTTCAATACCAGTACTCCTGATTATCTTTAAATTGTAACTTAAAATGTAGACAGGGACACACCTTTTTAAAAATAATATACTACATATCAGATCTAAAAATGTGGCAAGCTGTAAAGTGAAAAGCATTTCAGCATAATACAAGTGGTTACCTTATCAGTATACCTCAGCCTGAAAATATAAATGAAAAGAATGCCACATGATCTGATTTACTGCTAATTATTCAAATTATTCTTTTATTATAATGTGATAGCAACTAACTGCCTACTGCTATTCTAATCTACCTTTTCTTGTCTATTATTTATGAATGAAATGCTGAGTTTCAAACCCTTCATATGATTTTCTATAAAAATATGGGACAAAAATATCAAAATTTGAGAATCACGAAATTGGATAACTATTATTATCATCACTATTATCATTATTAGTAGTATCATTACTGTTGCTACTCGATGATTTTCACTGTCATTGTCGTTGTGGTCATCATCATATTCATTTCCAAGGCTTGGATAAATGTAATTGATCTTCAAAATGGAACCTATCTATGTCATACATGTAAATGTTCAAATTAGCCTGAACGTTATCAGACATCTCCAGAACCTATTCACAATTTATTTGAGAATTCACTATCATAGTAAAAAAAAAAAAAATAGTGGAAAAGCTATTCAATTCATTATGACAATAAAAGGTAGAAACAACGCTTTTCTCAATATCACATCTTGCAATACAAAATTTCAAGTTGCAATTACTCCAGGATTACTTTTAAACACTATCGTCATTGCATCAAAATAATTTAACAACTTAAACATTTTGACATGCAAAAATCAGATTATCACATTGAATTTTGTCATCCATTCATATTTCACATTAATTAGTAATGTTTTTATTTCATTAGCAAGACACCTGAATTTCCCCAAGTGGAACATCATTGCAGTATGCACAGTATCATCACAATGATGTATGACTCAGAATGAATCTATCACGTATGGAAGGTTATATTGAAGAGATAAAGAAACTCAAACAGACACAAAATTGTTTCTACCATAATGAAAATATTCAGGAAAATCAAGTTAATCAAGTTAGTCATCTCTTACCACAGGGCCAGGCTGGTCATTTCTTGTTGCTCTAGGCTGTTCCTCATCGCCCGTCTGCTCAACTACCTGTTGCTTGCATACATAAATGCATATACACATAGAAACCAGATAAATTTGTCACATGAAGACGAATGAGGTGGTTTGTCTTTTTTTAAGGGTATATGGTGTTAATGGAGAGATGAAGAGAAAGAGAGAAAAAAAAGAAATAAACTTAAAAAAAAAAGTTCTTTAAATATTTACGTCAAATATTTACATCTGCATCTACCAAAAGGAACACGCAGACGAAAATAATTGACGTGATTTTTTTTGCAGCAAGCTGGACTGTACTGTTTCGCTAGAGCTTGAATTTAGGAGCAAGATTCTTTGAAAATAAGGAAATAGCAAAATTGTTTCAATTTACACATCACGAGAACCATTGATGAAGGATCAGCAATAGTTTACAATGGAGATTATCTTCAAAGTTACACAAAGATTATCGAAATTATTTTTTCAACAAACAAATTACACTTCATAATACATGTACTAGTCTCTTCTCTTACCAATTGCTCCACTTCTCTTTCCTCATCACATTCGACAGCAACCACCATCTCCTAAAAACAATAATTGATAAATTTAAGAATAGCAGTTCATTATAATGAAGACTTATGAGGAATCATATTTTTGTTAATATTCTACGACTTCAGGAAAATATAACTAAAATAAATTTCATGATATTTAATTAACAGTCACACATATCTGGAGCCCACCCCCATGAAACACAGAAATCAGATTGCCACAAATTCACCATTGCAAATGCTTACATGTAGAACAAGTGAAACGCCCTAGGCAATCTCGCCTGCATTACGCAATCCCCCATTCTGAGTTGGTGATAACAATATATATATTTTTTTTAAATCAAGAAGTATCAGAGTACATGTACATGCCACTTGGGCCCTTGTGGGTGGTGCTTCCAATTAGGGTAAAACTTTAAAAAGTTAACCTTAGGTTAAGTTTTATGTAGGTTTAAAGACTTGAAATGACCTTTGACCTTGACTTTGTGACCTAGCATTTGTGTCTCATTACTTTTGATACTTGATAAGCCTTATGATAAAGTTTCATGGAGTTTGAAAATACTCTTTTTAAATTAGGGTTCAAAAACTACCAGCCTATAAGAAACCCCTGAAAGTTGCTTAGAGAAATAGCTTTCTCTTAAATAGTACGATTTGTGGTTGTGCAACATGCACTAAAAATTCAAAAGACATAGAATTCTTGTGTATTTTATTACTTTGGGAAATTCTTTCTACTTTTAACTTATGACTGTTATCAATGTGAGAATTCTCTGAGCATTATTAGCCCAAAGTATATTGATCATTGGAAAACTAGAGCAATCTGAGTGCATGCAGTCATGCTTCCGCCTTATATGCTGGCGATCTTTGATTTTAAAGGCAATTTCTCCCTTTTGTAAGTCAACATTCTGAGGGCTGGGAGATAACTCTCACATACGAAAAAATATATATTTAAGATGTAGTCTGTGAAGATTTATTAGGCCTCAAAAATATTTGAAATAATTCCCAAAATAATATATATACCTCGTCAGTTTCCTGGTTGGTTTCATTCCTAGGCAGCTCCTGAAAAAAATATGATTAAAAACATAAAAGAGTATTCATTCTTTGGATAAGAAGATACAATACAACAAATGAATGTGAAATAAGCACTTGCTCAGAATTGTTTTCTTTCTAAACATATGCAGTCATTTAATTGGGGGAGGGGGAGGGGGTCTGAAGGGGAATTTCAGCTCCCATGCAAGAAGGTAAATTTTGTTAAAGACTGGGAAATAATGGAATTAAAAATACTGCAAAAACTTTGCACATCTGTGTATAATCATTAATCAACACATGACATATTAAAAACAAAGAAAGCAACAATGGAAACAATCTTGCTAACCTCTGATGGAAGAATATATAAATTCGATCTTCTATGCTGCTGGTGATTCCGCAGCTCCTTTGGGGTACAGAGTGCCTCATTTAACCTCACAACCTCCTTGTTAGGCCCCACCTTGCACAGTCTAAATGTTATACTTGCCAACTCTGGGAACTCCTCCCGCAACTTGTTATAAAACTGTTCCCTCGATGCATTCAAGTCAAAACAGATCCGCCTTGTCTTTAAACCATCTAAACATGTTACAGAAAGAAATGTAAAAATTTGGCACAAGTGTCAACAATACATGTACAGTGCATATCCAAAAAGAAAATTATACCCAACTTAAGCAGGGACCCATGTAGAGGTTATAACTGGTGTGACTTTAAACTATATACCAATTAAAGAGTTGCTAATATGCTGTCCAATGATGCCTTATTCATTACTATGCTACTACCAATGACTGAACAACAGGCTTTTCAAAACGTTTTGTCAAAAAATCCCTTGTACCAAGTTTTGGCTGAAGCCATGATTGTGGGTCAAAAGATCTTATTATCTTATGATCTCATTACAAATTCAATCTGAAAACAAGTGCCGTAATATTTGCATTGATTTTGCATGCATGAGAATACCTGATATGATAACGTCAACTCAGACTTAATGAAAAGCCGATTAACAAGCAAAAGTTATGATATGCTCTGTAAGAATTTAACACAATCTAAACTGCATTGTCTCGCATTCTTTTTTAAGGTAAACTTTGTCACTAAATCATTAAAAATGGACAAAGTTTACTTTCATGGATGCCATCTACCTATCTTTTTCATTAAAGTATACCTTCAATATCTTTGGTACCCATCCTCGCAACTTTCTTTCTTGCATTTACTGATTGAGTTAGCAAACATCCAAGTATTCATGTGTTATTTGAGACAAATTGCTTATGCACCTCATACTCGTTTTAAAGCCACACTACACTAGGAGGCTAGTAGTCTAGTCAATGTAGCGTATATAAGGGGGTAACCCACCACTAATTGCAAAAGAATTGTTTCAACTGCCATGACTATCAGTAAGGTCTCCTAATCACCATACTAAAAATCCCCCCAAATCCAAGCATGGGAAAGTGGTCTAATTTGCATAATATGCAAATTAGCTTTCACAGTACAAGAAAATTAATATTTTCACCAAAGTTTGCAGCATTAAAAGAAATTTCTTGTCAAAACACATCTTTTTCACATCAAAGAACACGATAGACACATTAATAAGTAAACAATTGTAGTTTAATTATCATAATATGCAAATTAATTTCAATCTTAAAGGAAAATTATATTTTTACATTTGCTTTGCATGTAGCCACCGGATTAAAACAAGAAATGTGTTTAAAGTCATGTTCACAATGTCAACGAAGTCAATGGATACATTAGAGTGATATTCATTGCAATATTCCATATACATTGCAATGCTAATTCCTTTATATTCTATATAAGTCATAGTATTGTGAACGAACATGAATTACAAAATGGAGTTTGCTTTGTATGTACATGTATGTATGTATGAAATCATTTCATGTATTTGGAATAAGTAAATACAGTGTACTCGAATACTCAAATATCATGAAAATATTTTGCAGAATATGCAAATGAGCTTTCACAATACGAAAAGATTCAAAATTTTATCTCTATTGTCCACCTTAAACCGAATAAAAAAAATAGATATTAAAGGTTTTACGTTTATGCTAGTAAAAGACAACTAGGCAAATCGTTAGGAAAACAATTTACATAATATGCAAATAAGCTTCCAGTACTGAAAGATTACAAATTCGAAGTTTATGTATTTTTCATGTGAATGATTACTTGTTTCAAAGAAGAAACTGATCAGTCACACTGGCATCCAAGATAGTTGTTGTTATCGCTGAAGATCCAGGCCATGTAGCTCCACAGGTGCCTTTCCAACGAATAAGTGTTGTCGCCACCCGAGAAGAGCAGGAAGACTCAGTAGCTTTGTTTGAATACAAATTTTTTAGTCACCCTACAACCTTATTTGAAAATGTTGGGATTTCCTACAGAGCCAAACAAGGTGTAATTGGGTGATGCTCTTTGGGAGATCATGAAACAGGATCAGTCAGACGCAAAGACATTACATATGCTTGATAGTGGTGCACTTTCACAACATCTACTGTAGACAAAAGGTCGGTGCTTCAATAGGATATGCAACATGATTGTATGCCACATAATTATGTGACAAATTCATATGGAAAGGCAACCACTATCTTTGATGAGAATGTAGATGGGCCCACCATCAAAGATGCTTCCCTCAGTAGATGCACAGGTACATCAATAGGACCAACTTAGAGAAGCGACTTCTATGAAGCACAAGAAAACAAACGTTTGTTGATATACTTAGTCCTTTTTTTTTTGAGAGGGCCAGCTGCACAATGATTCATGCCAAAGGAGATGCAGATGTCCTGATCACGAAAACAGCAATACAATCAGCGCAGGTTGTCAACACTGTTCGATGGCACAGATCTGTTAGTCCATTAGTGCTACAATGGAGAAGTAGTTGAAAAGAACTTGTTCTTCAAACATGTATGAAACATCTCCAGTGATGGAAACATTACTATCAGTACAGACGAATCTTCCCGCTGCACCAGAGAGCTTAATGAGGATGTTCAAATGTAATTGTAGCAAGAGCTGATGCACCTCCAAGAGAATTTCTGTGGACTGTTCCTTGATGTGTGAGGTGTGTAAGTGTGTACGTTGTTCTAATTCATTTCGGCTAGAGGAAGGTGACAAGGATGATGAGTGAGGTTTCTTCCCTGTAAATGTCTCATGGACACCAAACAGATTTCAAAGAGCATTGAAACATAATATTCAAAGGCTCTATATATTTCTAATCAGCATCGACATACAACATGAGCTACTCTTTCTCCGTAACATGCTTTTGTCTGTCCATGGCCGATGTCGTACATACATTTAGAGTGCATGGCTAGAAAATACCAATGATTGGTGGTTAATAATCTACTTTACTTGAGCACTTGTGATATGTGACCTGGCTGGAATTGTCCTTACATTGCCAAATAACAGTGAAGTAAGATTAGATAACAGTGAAGTAAGATTAGGTGCTGTCATTTTCTAAAACGATTTACTTGTAGTTCTGGTCTTCGGTTCTGGTTCTGGTCAAAGGAGATCCACGGTTTGTATGTTAACCTATAATTCAAAATATGATTCAAAATTCATCGCTGGAGAATTCCTGTATTCAATAGTTGGAATTATCGCTCACTCTCACCCTACATGTAATGACTTTATCCACAAACTAGTTTCATGCAGTTTTATCTATCCTACGATCAAGAAGCAAGATTGAATAGTAAATTTCCCCTCTCCAACAAAGAGAGCACCTACTGCTTCAACTAGTTACAAAATACCCAAAATAAACACAATATCACACGATTCAGACTTGAAGGTGATGCCTGCTCCTTTACACCAGATAAGAAAAACAACCAGCTCTATCAATACCAAGTCGCGCTCTCAGAGATTCCTCTTCTACAGGCAGGAGCTTTATCCACACTACATTCCATATTTTGATCAATTTACCAGATACAAGAGTTGGAGAAATTGAAGACACTAGTGCTCAGTTTTGCAAAAGTCATGAACAGTGCTGTAGTACTGGTACTCACGTACTACTACCGTTGTCTGAGTACTCGTACTCACGTACTACTACCGTTGTCTGAGTACTCGTACTCGAACTACGTTTTTTGTACTTGGGCGATAAAAGAATTGGAACTCCACATACAGTGTACTAAAGCATCACACTATACATCTTTTTGTACTCGAAAAAAAATAATTTGACTGCAATTTTATAATCATCTGGTGTTTTTTAAAGTACGTTATGAATTATTTGTTCACCATAGTCAGAAAGATTGCATGTTATTGCATTTTTTTCTATTTGTCACGTCATTATGTTGAACTACCGCATATCAGGAAAATGTATGAAAATCATGTGACAGTACTGATTCTTTTTATCAGAAGCCAATAATACATATAATTAACAACTTACATTGAAAACACTGATGCAAAGATCACTGAACTAGTTCATCAAGCACTGCCAACTGATTTGTTACCCACATGCATAAAATGTGAGATTTAGACTTTATCAAATACCAAAACTAATTTGCATATTATGCAAATATTGACTGAGTCAGAGTGTACCTGCAAAAACATCCATCTTGTTCACTGACCAGGAAAACCTGGCTTTAGACTCTGGATTATTTCCATTTTCCATAGGGTACCTAATTGCAATGGCATAGTGAAAATTTGAATTTTTTGTAATGGCGGCAGTTAATTTGCATACCATGCTAATAAAATCATATGTATTTATTAAGAAATAAGCTTATCGTGTTCCCTGGCTATAAGAGCATATATTTTCATAGTCAATTTCTTAAAATCTGCAAATTTAGGTGCAAAAGTTGGTGAAAATCTGAATTTATTGTACAAGAAAAGCTAATTTGCATATTATGCAAATTAGATTACTTTCCCATGCTGGGATTTTGGGGGATTTTTAGTATGGTGCTTAGTGGACCTTACTGAATTAAACTGCAGCAAAATCAATTCTTTTGCAATTTGTGGTGGGTACAATGTCTATTTTGACTGGACTATAGCGAGCAATGAGCAGTTGGTTCAGTGGTTAAGATTTAGTTTTGATAAATAGACCCTATGCCTTTATCACAACGATCGACAGTGTATATTTCAGTAAATTAACCTATAATGGGTTTTATATCAGAAAGCAGGAATGTTTAATACTCATTTTGTTACTTGGTAACATATTTGTGGTATGTGTGTTGAAAAGAGTAGCGGATATATTTGTAATCATTCAAGTGGGCATGCATGATAAGACTACGAGATCAGAATATTGTATCCTGGGAGAGCTTATGGGAACAATATGAGTAGTTCAGGACTCAAAATGGAGCTATTTCAGAGTGCTGGTGTAGTGTGGCTTTAAGTAAGTGAAACAGTAAAATCCACAAGTGGGATGTGAGATGTTAGATATCATGAGACAAGAAGTTAAAAGGGTGTTTAAAATAAATCAGGTTAGCATAGTGCACAATTTTTTTTT
>JZLH01S0095856.1:33139-43683 GCA_001188425.1 Eucidaris tribuloides | reverse complement strand
GCCAGTAACGGAGGCAAGAAATAAAACGATGTTTTGGAAATATTTTCGACTTCCAGGAGATATAAATTAAAGTGGATTAGGAAGAAAAAATATCAAGGATTACAACTAGGACTCGTATTTCCAGGCTGAAGTCATTATAATAGAAGGTAATGTAAAATATTCACTCAAAGTGGCGATTTAACCAGTACGGACGTTAGACTAACTTGTTCTGTGTGTGTTTGTTACTCACAAAGACAAAAGACAAAGACAAAGTGAATGTGTGTGTGTGTGTGTGTGTGTGTGTGTGTCGTGTGTGCGCTTGTGTGTGCATGGTTTTTTTTTTTTCTATTTGTGTGTGTGTGTACTGTGCCTGTGGCATAGCCACATGCACAGTTCAGCAGCCGCGCTATTTCCGGATGACGATTTGTAGATCTACGTGTATACTACAGCGATGTCCGATTATCATGTTTGGACAAGATCCTGAGCTCGACTCGAGTCTGTCGAGTAAATCCTGATCCTGAGACCAAAGTTGTCAATCTCAGTGAATCAATTATGTGCGTGAGACTCCCCATAGGCCAAAGTGAGAGGTCCAAATGCGTGAGATCAGTAGAAATGCATGGAAAGTCAAACAAAATATTTGTGTGAGAAAGGGCCAAAATGCATGTGTGAGTCTCGGTCATGCTCAATGCATGAGAGTTGGCAGCCCTGTGCAAGACTTAGTCTGAGACTCTGAGACTGAGACTGTGTTTCACTGTGTGTCAATCAGGTTTGGCGTATTTCTCAGTCAGAACCTTGTTTCCCATCCAATTTTCTGGAATATATTAATTTCTTTCAATGACTTTGTGCATGTTTTGTTGACTTTTATGAAGTTATTATGATTGGAAAATCACCCGGGGCTGACTATTTAAATTTGTAAATTGACTGCAGCTAGATCTATTCTTTTTGATGAGCTCTTTTTCAAACATGGTTGTCAAAAAGTTGTTATGAACAATGCAGAATAAAAAACTAAATTTAAAGTTTCTATTAAGAGTAAATATAGTTTGTCTCATTAGACTTGAGTTTTTACTCTTACATATCAAATACTCGCCCATAGGCGCACAGGTGATTAGACCGAAGGCTTCGGCCTTTGTATTGAGTTCAATCATTTTTCAGACGTTTTAACGGACGATTTGGATGGACATTTTACATTTACCTAGTATTCTCCTCTATACAAAGTCCGAATGCTATGGAACCTGCGTAATAGCGGCGATAAACCCTGTCCCGGGCCCCACTTTTTGGGGCTAACGAACGGACGGAAAATGTCCGATTTCATACGATTTATTACATGTACAAGTGAGAAACTACTTCCACTGGTGCAAGCTAGCCCACCTCAGTCATGCCAATCATGATTCCATCCTTATTTCATCTTCAAAATCATGAAAAACGCGAAAAACGCGCCGAAAAGGTTTCCTCGGGACCGCACAGTTGATGCGTTCGCTGGTGCTGAAGCTAGCTGTAGTCACACACTGCGGCGTGTGTGTAGTAAAATAACCTTAAAGATACAACACTAATTCTAATTTCAAAAAGGCCATTACTAATTTCTACTGAGGTAAGTTCTGCTACGTTTCTTATAGACCAAAAACATAAGACCCGATGTTGAGCCTTTCATGATGGCAGAAGAAATTATGTAAAAGTTTGATTGTTGTTTCTTTTGCTTTGTTGTTGTTTTTGTTTTCCATGTAATGTATTTCATTGTTCGGTTATTTCCATGTGCAGAATTTTATTTCCATTTTAATGTAGTTGTTTTAAGATGTCCTGTAAGGTCAGACTTGTATAAGGATTTTTACCCTTTCTGGCCACTACTTTAGAATGATATTTGTAATTTGTTCTTTGATGTTTGTTTCTGTGAAATCAAATTGTATGAGTTGTATTTTTGTTGTTTGTTATTGCTTGATGAAATAAATTGAAATTGAAATTAAATTGATTTTTTTTCTTTGCACTTGTCATAACAGGCTTCAGTGGGGCTGTATCTTACCTGAATTCCATGCCACAAGATGTAGTGGCTGAGCTGTGTCAAGAAGTCCTGGCCTTTCTAGGATGTAAGAAAGGAAGTTTAGAATCAGCACCATTTGTACCGGTAAGCTAGCAAATAAACAAATACAGTAGATGATATCAGGTGTCTTGGTACATATTAAAGGTATTGGCTAACATTTACCACAGTTAAAAAAATCTGAGCTACATGATTTCCCATGCTACCATTGTCTTTGATAAAGTCTAAAAATGAAGCCCTGGAAAAATTGTATTTCAAAATGATTATTTAGTGCTTTAAAAAAGTGAAAATTGTAAGTTGACCAGATTCACTTGCCCATTTCCTCCCGTAGACTTACTGTGTGTACACCTAGGCTATTTAAACTCGCCCCGAGTTTTAATTGTTTATTCATGCATAACTTGCCATTGGCAGTGTAACTTTTCACACTTTTTTATTCTAGGGTGTTTATTTGTCCGTATGAACACTACTATGTAGTTCAGATATCAAAGTTTGACAATTTTTTAAATTGAAGCTCCACAATTTTAGCCTATCACTTTAACCCATTGGTTATTGGAACTAGATATGCCTTGTGTTAAACCTATGGGATTTTCAGAATCGTGGAAGCAAAGGTTTAACATTTGGAGAATGATCCCAGAAGCTTGGATGAATGGACAACTTCTGGAAACAAAATTATATGTGCCCTGCATGGTTGGAATAATATAATTTCATATAGAAATAAGACTTTGGCCTCTTAGATGAGAAAACTTAAATTCCACTACACCTCTGAGTCAATGAAATAAACCAATTTGAAGAAAGTAATTTTCAATATTCATTTTTTTTTAAATATAAAAGCAATGGAAATTTGACCCCAAACTGCACACACACACACATACTTATGAAATCCAGAAACTGCCATACATATCATTCTCAAATCTCAACTGGAACCCTGATCCAGACATCATTCTAAACTCTGAGAAGCAAGGTAGACATTTGAATAGACAGTTATTTTGGGATACTGTAGAAGTTTATGGGTTTATTTGTATGTTGAAATACAATTTATATGACTTTACACCATAATTTTAGTGTAATAGGTTGCTGAAAATCCTTTGTATTTTATTCTTCAAGTGACTGTAAAATGTACAGGCAATATATGTTTGATCTCATGCAAAGGAAAATGCACTATGCAGGTCATATACTTCGTGGAAGTGCAGGAAATCTGGCAAGTACACTTCTAGAAGGTACAATTGAAGGTAAAAGAGCAAGAGGAAGACAGAGAATTAAATGGACTGATGACATTAAGAGATGGAGCTCAACAGCGTCTTATGGGGAAGCGAAGAGAGCTGCAGAAAATCGTGTCAGATGGAGAAACATGGTGGCTGACCTACGTGTCGAAGATGGCACGTGATGATGATGAATATACAATGGGAACCCTCTTTACAATTGTTTGAAAGTGTAGTTGACTTCAACATGAATTAAGGGATAATGAGCTTTGGAAAGGTGTTGTTGTTGTTGTTGTTGTTGGTTGTGGCACTTATGACATAGCTTTGGAAAGGCTTGGGCTCAATTACATTTAAATGATGACGAAGGTACTTTAATCTCATTATCATCATAATAACTTTCTGAAAGCAGCCTAAAATACTACACCTTTTGTCATGTTGATTACAACTTGAGCAGAAGCTGCTTAATCTGATGATGCTATTAAGAATGTACACGTACTTGATTGCAGAGTGTACTAGTGGAACCTAAGCCTGGTGTTGGACAATGGAGATTCACTGACTAAACCTTTTATTGTGCAGTGGGTACTGGTCATTTAAATAATGCCTTTTGTGTACATGTGCCATGCACATGAACAAAGCTGTTGCTAACTGTTCATGGTACCTGCTATAAAGATCTACACAATTTAATATGTATTAATAGCATTCTAATCCTCATGTTATGACAAAACCAAAGTGAAGAAAATAAGTGATGGGAGGTAAGGACTAAACAACCTTGCAGCAACTTTCATTGTGCACTTAACGTGGAATCTCAAAAATGGCATGAAACAGCATACGTTTGCAAAATATTAGTAATGCAATTTTCTGTACAAAATAAGTAAGATGGGTAGCTGGTTCCAGATGTTCACATAGTATTAAATATCTCATTGCTTTGTTTGATGACATGTTTTTGAAATTTTTGGATATCATTTTCTGTTTTCTCCCCAGAAATTACAAGCAGCAGGGTTAGAAGCAAGTCCAGAGTCCGTCAGAGGAGCTGCAAATGCACTCACATTTTTATTTCGGTGAGAGATTCAGACATAGTTTCAGATGTTTATTGAACATTATCCATTAATTTCATCTTATTGTTGTTCTTCATTATTTCTTAATATTGAGATAATACATGTAATTGTTGTAATTTCACTATCAATTTATTTTTGGAGGTTTGTTGATGTTATGTACAGACTTGGTAACAAACATTGAGAGCAAGTATTATATGTTATGATAAATCAAACAAATAAACAAAACAAGACTAACTTTCATTCTCTTAAGATCCATGTGACAAAAACATTGAAATGCTCTTGCAGTAGGTACAGTAATATGTGAGGGAATGATATTCAAGGAAGCAAGTACAAAATATGTTTTATTGATGTAAGATAAAATATTATGTTTAGAATTGCACAAGTAACTACGTAAACTTGTGACTTTTGTTTATCACAATATGAGGTTTGTACTTTGTCTTTACTGCCATAACATTCTAGTGTTGAATACTAGATTTGTGTTCTTAAAACTGTAACATAAGCATAATTATAATTACTTTTAAAAAAGTAATGCACAAAATTATGAAGAAGTGCTGAAAAGTGTTTTTCATTCCATTGTATTTCCCTCCACAGATCAGCAGCTAAGAGCAAAGTGTCAGGAGAAGAATTGGCCAAAGAACTAACCAGCAGTCAGGCATGGTCAGACTCCAACATTGCAGCCATCAAACACACATGGACCCAACAGGTATAGTGTGAACCATTGATCATCTTGGCTTATATTCACAAAGGATGATAACATAGATATGATGACTTGTAGAATTTGAGTAACATTGGTATATTGATGTATTAGTTACAGAATTAGTACCATCATTCCTTCCTAGTCTTTTGCTTTTGTTCCATTTTCCCTCTATTGTTAAAAACATGACAGCTTCCTCCAGATTTTCTTTCACAGTTTTGCTTTACCACTGTGTTGAAGAGTGGATGTCTATCCCCAATATCACGCTACATGCTTTCATTGTATTTTTGGCTGTCGAAATGTATAGCAGTCTTCTCCAGCACTACATCTCAAATGCTTTAATTCTTCTTTGATCTGCAGCATTGATAACACGTGGTAATTCAGATTTACAAAAAAAAAAAAAAAAATAGGGACGATCCGTGAATATTGGCAGATTTTGCCCTCATTAGGTTCAGCACAGTATCTCCCCCCCCAATAAAAAATAAATAGTAATAAATAAATTAATAAATAAAAAATTAATAAATAAATAAAAATGAAATGACTATAAGAAATAAGATCAAATTAAATAAAAATAAATATAAATAAATAGAATAAAATAAAAATGAAAATAAAAAATAAAAAATACAAACAAAAATGAAAATAACAAATCCTCCCCCAAACTGTTAATATGTAAAATAATATACAGTCACTCACTTTATGTAAATATACAGTGGTATGCAATAGTTCTGTTTGTGCTGTTGGGTCAAACGTCTACAATATCAACACATTTCTGCTTTATCTCCTGTTGATAGAAACTGAAACTATATTGCTATTTTTAGCTTGTATGTCAGTGTAAAAGGCATTGGTTAACATGAAAATCCCATTTAGAAATGGTCAAACTTTGGTATCTGAACTGCATGATAGTGTTTGAATTGATAAATAAATACACTGCAAACAAAATTTTTGACAGTTATACTCTCACTAGCAAAATATGTGCAGATTAATATTGGCACAAGAATTAATGTCCTGGGGACAAAAATTCTATAATAAGCAGTCTATTGGGGAAAACAAGAATGTTTGTTCATAGAGTTTCACTTTCTAAAAGCACTTAATGATCACTGAAATATTTTTTGACCTTGAGACATAGCAACTTGCATTATTGAACACATTATCTATGGTGATCCGCGTTTACGCGGATCACCATAGATTTCGTCAGAATCTTTCTTTTTTATTCGTATTTCTTTCTGGTCATTTTTGTTCAGACGATATCTCAAGAACGATGATGGCAATAGTCTTGTAACTAAGCACACTTATGCCCCATGTTAATACCTCGGCATGGTAATCATTTTATTGTCATGGAGCATCTGTGACGTCATCTATGACGTCATAAGTAAAAACAGATATTTATCGATATCTCATTATTGAAATAGAATTATCCAATCAAATTTGACCAACATAAAATTAAGGTCAAAGGTCAACTGCTGGGCCTATCCACGTGCACGCGTGCGCGCGCCACCACGGGTGCGTACGGACACGTCAAAATTTTAAAAAGCTTTAAATGTGACCGCCCAGCTCAAAACCCACAAAAAGTAGGCCAAAATTAATTTCCATTTTTCTTCATAATTTTAAAGAAAAGGCTCTTAGCTTTAAAATGATATATAGCTTGTTAAAATTAGACCATCCTAACCTATTCAAAAAGTGATCGAATCGCAAGAGAGTTAGGAGGTGCAGTTTCACAGAAAAGGGAGAAAAGAGGATTTAAAGATTACGTTCACTCAGGTGCGCCATGCGTAAGCACATGTCCGAAAAAATGTGGTCCAGAAAAACTGCCAATATCTCGGTTTCAGTTTCGTTTTAAGCCACCAAATTTTAACGGTAGAAGGAGAAAAGATAACTCTTTCAGATTAGACAAACTTTAAAAATTTGAGTTGGTCAACCCAAGTGACACATTTTGGTCTATTACAGAGAATCATAATCGGCGACGTTTTGTTGGTTTGGAGCTGGGCGGTCACAAATGACTTCTTTTTAACAGCACTATATGTTTCAGGTCATTTAGAGCATTTTGGTGCGCGCGCGTACGCGCACGTTTTTTCGCGCGCTCCCCTTTCCCGACAAAATAACATAGATTTTTCGATGGATTTGGATGTCTGACTGAATTCTACATCATTTAGAACCCTTTCCTGACCGCCAGCACCAAAAATATCGGTTATATGCCCGAAAAACCCAAATGCACGTGCATGCGCGCGTAGTGATTTTTAAATCATTCATAACTCTTTAGAATTAATGGTGACACCTACTTTTTATTGCTTATTCCGATAGCCTGTGACGCGTAGATAAGAAATCAAACGTAAGTTTCCTAGCCAAATTGTTGTGACGACGTCACAAAGAAATATCATATTTCGGACATATCTCATAACTGGAGGCTAGTGAAATATCGAAACTAGGTTGACAATACCTTCAGTTCAAAGGTCATCACAGGTACGAACCATATGCGTGCGGGCGTCACGACGAACGCGTACGCATACGTCGAATGTTGAATTAATGTTTGATGGAGAATTTAAAGTGATGAAGGACATAAAGTAATGATACGGGGTACAGATTGTTTGTCACATTTTGTTTAGATTTAATGATCGGAGCGTTTACGCGGATCACCAATTCGTCTCAGTGATGAATTAACATCTAGTTAAATGTTGCCTTCAGTCTGCCACCTGTTGTGAACTCTGAGAGCACAGGAACATATTTCAGTGTTGCTTAGCATGAAATTCAAAAACTCTAACATTACTTTTTCAAACAACGGTCTTTCCTCAGATTCGTTGCATTATAACATCTATGTAACTGGTATTTCAATTTGTTTGAATTTATGTGTATCTGTTTTGTAGAGGTTAACCTTTGGTATAGCACTGTCATTTTTTGTTTTGTTCAGGTAACATGCAACATAAACATCCTCATTGTTTCCTGTCTGTCTGTTTTGTTTCCCTTCTTGTGTTTTTTGTTGTAAAGTGATAGTTAAACTTGCAAGTTAAACTTTGACACAATGGTGACTAATTTCAAAAGATATTTCTGCTCCCTTTTCCTATCGTTGCCATATGGATGCATGTGTTTTGATCACAAACATTTTGGACTCCTGGCTTTGTGTGCTTTTATTATGTACATGTGCTGATTGTTTGAATTTTTGTACCAAGAGCAGGTCCATAGCTTCACATCTGAAATACTTCTGCACTGTCATGCTTCTTTGTGTGAGTTTACATGCACATGAATCATTGTTTTAGCATTATATATATTAATTTGATATCTACACACATTTGCTTATTTCTTTCTTTCTTTCTTTTTATGCCCCCGCCGACGAAGTCTTGAGGGGGCGTTGCACTTTTCTGTCCGTCCCCCTAATTGGTTTCCGCATGATAACTTAAAAAATATTTGACGGATTTTAAAAATTTGTGGTGTGAAGGTAGATCATACTAGAATACAGGTCGAGTTCGAATTTGGAGTCCGCAGGTCAAAGGTCAAAGGTCACAGGTCACAGCTCATTATATATGCAAATTGGTTTCTGCACAATTATTAAAGAATATTTGATGGATTTTAAAAATTTGTGATGTGTAGGTAGATCATACTAAAATACATGTCAAGTTCGAATTTGGAGTCCACAGGTCCAAGGTCAAAGGTCACAGCTCATTATATATGCGAATTGGTTTCTTCACGATAACTTAAAAAATATTTGACGGATTTTAAAAATTTTTGGTGTGTAGGTAGAAAACACTAACATACAGGTGAAGTTTGAATACTAAAATACAGGTCAAGTTCGAATTTGGAGTCTATAGGTCCAAGTTCAAAGGTCACAGCTCATTATATATGCGAATTGGTTTCTTCACGATAACTTAAAAAATATTTTATGGATTTTAAAAATTTGTGGTGTGTAGGTAGAACACACTAACATACAGGTGAAGTTTGAATTCAGGGTCCGCAGGTCAGAGGTCAAAGGTCACAGCTCATGCAGATTGCTTTCCACATGATTACTCAACAAGAAATTGCGTTAAGCGGGGGCATCCATGTCCTAAGGACACGCCAAATTTCTAGTTTTTTACAATTTCACAAATTGGCTTCAAGACGGAGAATTCTGAGAATTTATTTCAACAATTTTCATTCACTTTGTATAGGTACATGTATATCAGGAAGTCAAAATTTGTGCTGTTGTTTAGTTGCAAAATTTGTGAAAGTAAACCCACTGTGAAATATATAGCTTACAATAAATACATTACTTTGCCAGGTGAAAATAGACTATCATTTAAAGTTAATTCTAGGCTTTGATCTCTGAATCCTTGCCCATTCTAACCTGTGTGAAGAAATGAGGGATTAGGTTACTGGTAATCATTATGTTAGATTTTAAGAATGAAGTATAATATTGATCACTGATTTTTCAGAGATTCTGTTGCATAATTTCTGACTTCTGGTGGTATTCTTAAGTTAACTCTTTTACTGCAAGTCTACGGAGTTTTGTTGCAAATTTGCAATACTACTGAGGAGGCTAATTTGTCAATGCTTTCCAGACCAGGTAGCACTTGTTTAAGGATGGTTGGCACAATAATACTAATAATCATTGACCATCATCATCATCACCATCATCATCATCATCATCATCATCATCATCATCATCATCATCATCATCATCATCATCATCATCATCATCATCATCATCATCATCATCATCATCATCATCATCATCATCATCATGCTCTTCTGTTTCCTCAATTATTATTCATTTTCACCACTTTACTTTGTAAAATTTAATTCAAGATGTTTGAACCCTTGTTTTTCAGGGCCAAACTCTGAAGTCCCCTGAACTGGCCCAGTCAGTTCTGGGTGTGGGCCAGCTAGTTGACATGAAGTGGAAGCTGGGTGTGGCCATGAGCTCTAACAACTGTCGTAATCTCAACTCACCGTTCATCACCATGTTACTGAGGGTGGCCGACCCATCAGGCCAGGTTCAGGAGAGATCCTTCGAACTAACGGTGCCAGAATTCAGAGTAAGTCATTGTGTTTGTCAAAAGTTGTAACTAGTCCTTGCAGAAAAATTATCTGAAACAACAGCTTCAGAGATATATTGATTAGAAGTTTAAAACTGCATTGGAATAAAGTGTCATGGTTATGTCACTATGTTTGGCATGAGACGAGAACCTTTTATGCCTCCGCCCCGTAAGGGAGCCGGAGGCACTATGTTTTCGGGTTGTCCGTCCGTACGTCCGTCCGTACGTCCGTGGGTCCGTGCGTCCACACTTTCTTGTGAACAAGATTACTGAAGTACCGCTGGAGGGATTTTAATGATACTTGGACCAAGGGTAGACCACTAGGCAAGGATGAATTGATTACATTTTGGAACAAATCCGTCAAGGGTCAAAGGTCAAAGGTCAATGAACTTTGTCCTAAAATGCCATTTTCTGCCTATTACTCTAGTTAGGAGTGCTCACTGTTGATATAATTTGGTGGTTAGGTTAAAAAACAAAAGACAAATATTTTGGTAGAGTCACAGGGGTCAAAGGTCAAGGTCAAGGGTCAAAGGTCAATGACCTTTGTCCCAAAATCTCATTTTCGGCCTATAACTTCAGTTAGGAGTG
>JZLH01S0095856.1:9804-32289 GCA_001188425.1 Eucidaris tribuloides | reverse complement strand
GTCACAGGGGTCAAAGGTCAAGGTCAAGGGTCAAAGGTCAATGAACTTTGTCCTAAAATTCAATTTTCTGCCTATAAGTTCAGTAAGGAGAGTTCACTGTTGTTATAATTTGGTGGTTAGGTTCAAAACCAAAAGACAAATATTTTGGTAGAGTCACAGGGGTCAAAGGTCAAGGTAAAGGGTCAAAGGTCAATGAACTTTGTCCCAAAATGCTATTTTCTCCCTATAAGTTCAGTAAAGAGTCTCACTGTTGATGTAATTTAGCGGTTAGTGATGTTCAAATGACAGACAGAAACTGCCAATGTGGAATCATTCCAGTATTCTTGAAAAAGTCCACTGGTGTTGGACAAAAGCTTGTCAGCTAAATAACACAAGGTTGGTAGATGCTTTAAATTTTCCTCCTCTATGTTGATTTTGTCTTTCAGAATTTTTCCAAGCAACTGAAAGAGATGGCAGCCATGTTGGAAACAGTATAGCAGGACTGGGGTTGGATGGAAACACAAAACCAGCATCTCATGTCATAGAACTCTATGATGATAGTGAGCAGAGATATGGCACCAATCTCACACAAGGATGTAGGGGGTTGGTTGCCGAGTAACCAGAAATTTGAAGATGCACTGAATTTTCAAGATGCACTCGCTGATGATGCACTGATGATGTTTTTAATTTGTGAGATTATAAATTATGAATGAGTCATTCAGGTGCATAAGGATGCACATAAGGATGTTACATTGAATTGAATTATTTGTTCGGCATTTCAGTGTAGCGAACTTTATATATTTTCCAAGTGAGGCATCCTCAAACAACGTACATAATACAAAAAACATGAAAATCGTGCCTATTTAGTGGAAAGTTAAGAAATGAATTTGAAAATTAGTAAAAAAATGACTTTAGAAATATCAGGTAGAATTAAAAAACAACAAAACTACTGGTACACAGCAATTTCCACACACTTGTACCAAGTCGCTTTATATCTTCACATACCTTACACCTACCTCTTTGCATCAATCTGTCCAAGGGTGGGAGATGCTGAAACATATTATGGTGATTTCAAATTAGTATAGTGTGGAATGGGCATATTTGTGACTCTGCACCATAAAACAGAAACTAACCAGACATCAGATTTTGTGTTGAGGATATATTCTGAAAGACGGGATTCTAAGCTTTACAGTGACTCCGGTTACACCAATTGTCAAAAGCTTTCTCTGAAAATGGTCTAAAAATGTTTCACAACAACCGACCCCAAAGTGGACCCAAAGCATTTTTGTCAGACCACCTCCGAACATGAGACAGCTCGTGTGACAGCGATGTATCCACACCATTGAAGGTCCAAACCCATTTTGAGATTATTAAATCAACGTTCTGAGACCATTTTCAGAATGATATGTTGATGTAACCTTGGCCAAAGATATATAACTACAATCAGTTGTTCCCAATCTACTTACTGTGAGTAAAGGATAAAAAGTACACGCGATGGAAAGTTATGTTTTGAAAAAAGGGCTTGTAAGTTTGGGATGTATATTCAAGGGCCTCACCTCAGTGTGCATGGACTGAAACAAAATGTGATTCAGCACTGAAAAACTGCAAAACTTACCACTTCTTGTACGTTTTTTTTGTACCTAACTTTGCAAGGACTGAAGGATTGCTCTTTCAGAAAATGTGAAAAACTAAAAATCAACCATGCCAACCCAAATCACCTAATTTGACCCCCAGTGCAAAATGTGGTTGTGCCACTCTTTGTTTCGCTTGTGATGCAAGGTTATTTTTTTTACAGTTCCCAAATTAGTTTGGAAGAATGTATGATGTAGCATTTTTCTGGAATTAATTTACATCCTCTGTAATTCAGAGAAAGCACAGTTTAACTGACTACCTTTTTTATGCCCCCGCCGACGCAGTCTTGAGGGGGCATTAAACGTTGCACCTGTCCGTCCGTCCTTCCATCCGTCCCCCAATTTTTCTTCCGCACGATAACTTAAAAATATTTGACGGATTTAAAATTTTTTTGGTGTGTAGGTAGATCATACTAAAATACAGATTGAGTTCTAATTCGGAGTCCGCAGGTCAAAGGTCAAAGGTCAAAGGTCACAGCTCATTATATATGCAAATTGGTTTCCGCACAATTACTTTAAAAGTATTTGACGGATTTTAAAAATTTTGGTGTGGAGGTAGATCATACTAAAATACAGGTTAAGTTCGAATTCGGAGTCTGCAGGTCAAAGGTCAAAGGTTACAGCTCATTATATATGCAAATTGGTTTCCGCGCAATAACTTAAAAAATATTTAACAGATTTTAAACATTTTTGGTGTGTAGGTAGATCATACTAAAATACAGGTCGAGTTCAAATTCGGAGTCTGCAGGTCAAAGGTCAAAGGTCACAGCTCATGCAGATTGCTTTCCACAAGATTACTCAATAAGAAATGCTTACCGATCGTGTTAAGCGGGGGCATCCATGTCCTATGGACACACCAAATTTCTAGTTTTACATGATACAAGTCACGCTGAGGAGGAATGCAAATTTAAAATGTGGTCTTGATATTTTGTTCTGAAAAATTGAGGAAATAGGAAAAACTCTGAAATATTTGTATCATGATGAAAATTTAGTGTAACACTGCAATATAAGAAAAGGTTAGTAATTGTATACCCTGTGAACTCTAGCTCAGACCCCGGGCTAGGACACTTCCCATGCTTTTATGTTACATGCAAAATGTGTTTTGATGAAAAAGCATATTAATGTTCAATGAATAGAGTATTGTAAATATTGATGAAGTGGGATGATTAAAGAGAACAGACGTACCAGGTTGATTGTCTAAAAATTCTTTCATCAAATATTCAACATATTCATGGTTTCCCAGTGAGAGTAAATTAACTTTGCATTAAAGAATGTGGACTCAATTCACTTCATATCATAAAAGCTGAGGAATTTGGCAGTTTGAGTACCCGTCCGAGTAAGCTCCGTTGCTGCATGTGTATTGGCAATTAACCGTTAGTCCCACCGTATTGATTTCAGGTTAAGTACTATTGTCTATAGTGAGTTGTGTGTACAGATTGTCAAATGAAGTGGTTCTGGTTGTTTCACTATGCTTCTCTTGTAATTCTAAGTGAGCATTTTTAATATACATCTGTTCAAGAAGGATTTGAACATTGATGAAAATGTTTGTGTTTGCAAGTACAACCAGTACTATGTGTATTTTCTCTTAATCAGCCTATCTCAGGTAAAAGACTGTGTAACCTGTGTGGGTTTTTATTTCATCAGTACACATACTTTATTGCATTTTGACTTGTAATTAGCTCAAACTTAATCGGTTACATACTTCAATGCTATTCTGTAGAAACACTGAGCTAAAATTATATCTACGGCATGCACAGTTTGAAGGAATATATGGGATGTAGATGTTAAGTAAACTTGAACCACACTGATGTCAATTTGCCTCTGATTTGACACAACAGTGTATAGATCATGCATACAGAGGATCAAGCTGAGTGTTATCAATTTTTTTCTTTAGAAATGGCCCTACATGGCCCTTGTAGCTGGCTTAATAATGATTTTTACTAAACATAGAAGCTGTAATTCAAAATTTAAAATGTTAACTTGTTGAATTACTCGATACATACAATATCTTATGATAGTAAATGTATCCACGCGCGGCGTAGCTGTGCACAGCGTGGTCGACTAGTATGTAAACCTGAGAAGTCTTGGGAGTACTATATGATATTTATATTGTACAATCGAGATAAATTTTATTTACTATAGAGCTGGTGCAATACTGAATAAATACCAAATGATACTCGCAAAGCTAGCTTGGACGGAGGCAAGCTCTATTATAACTCTGTATTAAATGAATTGTTTGTTTATATCATGTTTTTATAAGAGGTGCACTGTACTCTTTTTTTCCAGGTGCAGTTTAAGTATTTCACTTAACAACATTTAAAAAAAAAACCTCTGTGGAGGGGTAAGGCTTTCATCACTAGCCAAACTTCAAGGTTTAATTTTAATTTGATGAAGATGATTTTAAAGTGATAGGCTAACATTGTGGAGCTTCAATTAAAAAAAGCGTCAAACTTTGATATCTGAACTACATAGTAGTGTTCATATAGACAAATAAACACCCTAGAATAAAAAAGTTTGGAAAGTTACACTGCCAATGGCAAGTTATGCGTGAATAAACAATTAAAACTCGGGGCGAGTTTAAATAGCCTAGGTGTACACACAGTAAGTGTATGGGAGAAAATGGGCAGTTGAATCTGATCAACTTACGATTTCCACTTTTTTAAAGCACTAAATAATCATTTTGAAATACAATTTTTTCAGGGCGTCATTTTTAGACCTTATCAAAGACAATGGTAGCATGGGGAATCATGTAGCTCAGCTTTTTTTAACTGTGGTAAATGTTAGCCAATACCTTTAAGATTGGTATAACTCTGAGATGTTTACCCTGCTGTGTGTTACATGTATAGACCAATCCAGATCAAAGAATACTGTTTGTCCAGTATGTCCACCATAGCTGGGGGCCACCCAAGACCATGATAAAATGTGATCATTTTAATTCATGCAATGACTTAGTTCAAAGACAGCTGCACACAGGGACTATTGCATCATCTTTTATGATGTCAGATGGCCCCCAGACATGGCCGACGAAGCAGTAGTCGTCTTCAAACGGATTGAGGTCTACACCATGACATACATGTAATGATTTACATGTATATTGTCTTTTCAGTTTAATCTTATTTTCTGTGTATTTGGAACCTATATTAGTATTTATCACATTTATATTCTTACCTATTACATGGTACAATCTTTTAATTCATATAATGTATTCACAAGTGATGGTACACTTTACTTATTATTAGTGCTCTAAAAAAGGGTAATAAAATTTATGATGCTGTTGTCAAAAGAGGAGAAAATGTGTTTTCTTGTCTGATTAAATCAGAAATTACATTCTGAAATCAGTGTATAATTTCAATTTTGATTTTCATGAGAAAGATTTCTCTTTTTATAGTCATCTGAGAGTAAATATATATCTGTACAGAACTATTTCCCATTTATACATGTATACTCATTAATAAATATTGAACACTTAAAATATGTTTAGTCTTTGATGCATTGTTATATACTTGTGTGTAATTGTGCAGTCGTACATGTAGAAGTAGTAATCCAGGATTTAAATCCGGTTTAGTCCCCGACTACGGGGGTGGCCGGATTCACCTTGCACTCACAGAAATCACCCTCACCCCCTCCCTCCACTTTATTCGGTGCATCCTCCTCCCTCAAACCAGCCCTCCTACTCTCCCCCACCACTTGCTTCTTCCATGTCTTCTTTGGTCGCCCCCTTCCCCTCTGACCAGCCACCTCAAACTCAAGCACTCTTCTCAAAACATGATCAACATCCCTCCTCAACACATGTCCATACCAACGTACTCCATTTGCCTTCGCCATCTGATCCACCATCTCTTCCAAACCCAACATCTGCATCAAAACTTCAGTCTTCTTCCTGTCCATCAGCTTCACACCACACATCGCTTTCACCATTGCCCTCTCAGTCCTTCTCAAAATCCTCATCTCGTTTTCACTCAAACACCACATTTCACTCCCATACCGTATTGCCGATCTCACGCAACTCCTATAAACTAATCCTTTCATCTTCAGATCTTCCCATATAACAACTGTCCTCATTCCCTAAACTTCACCCATCCAAATCTTGCCCTCGCTGTCACAGCAGATGTATTGTAATTTAAAAATGACAATCAGCTTATTGAATACTGTCTCACTGTAAAATAAAGTTAAATGCAGAATCTTTTGAATTTCTATTTCAAATGGTCAATTTTTTTAAAACTCATACATTTATAAATATATCACTGAATTTTAGAATTTTGTACTTCCAGCTAAATTGCTGTGAATGGCAATTTCATTCCATTATAGTAACGAAAAACCTTTCTAATATTTTGAAAATACTGGAATTGTAAAGTGAATTGTGAAAATTGGCAACAAAATGGGAGTAAGCAGAGAATTGTTATAAAACAGGAAATAAAGGAAAAGAGCTTGTTTAAATCTCAGATATATGCAAACAAGGACAAAACCAGACCTAGATTGGAAATGGGAGACACACACACACACACACACACACACACACACACACACACACACACACATGTAATCACCTTCGATCGAGGACGTACAATTTCTCATGTGTGTGTGAGTGTGTGTTTGTAACGGTAATACCGAGGACACACACGGCAAGTTTTACCTATTAAATGAGGACGAAACTTCTGACAACTGTGGACGTATACATTACAGTTCACAACTTCCAAATGCGGACGTTCTCTATATACCCCCAGACCTTGTTTACTGGTTTTAATGCCGCATAAGCACCTCAATTACAACAAGATCTAAAAACGTGGACCGTCCCCCCTGGAAGGTACGTCCGCAGTTATACAGTAAAATTAATCCAAAACGTCCACAGTTGGAGGCGATTACAAACTCACACACACACACACACACACACACACACACATACACACACACACATACACACACACACACACATACACACACACACAAAACACATACACACACACAGCACACATACACACCCACACACACAGCAAACAATGCACACACACACACACACACACAATCACAGCATACCCACCCATCCAATCACAACACACACACACACGGACATGCAACACACACACCACACACACACACACACACACACACACACACACCACACACACACACACACACACACACACACACACACACACACACACACCACACCACACACACACACACTTTATTTTTTTTTTAAAACATCATTTATTGCCATATATAAAAACAACAACAAAGAAAAACATATACATTACAATACAGAACGAAATATCTTACATTACACATCACAATAGAATGCCAGGACAAGACGTATAAATGACAATGCAGGGCAATAGAAATTATACATAAATATACAGATAATCAAGGTTATTAAAATGACATAAGGGCAATTCCACGGAAAAATGTTACCTAAGGGTGGAAAAATGAAAATCAAGGACAACTT
The DNA here is from genome assembly GCA_001188425.1 of Eucidaris tribuloides. NCBI lineage: Eukaryota > Metazoa > Echinodermata > Echinoidea > Cidaroida > Cidaridae > Eucidaris > Eucidaris tribuloides. The sequence continues at coordinate 25,236 of JZLH01S0095856.1, read as the reverse complement.
TGTTTTACCCCTGGAAGTATCAGGAAGGGTCAATACATGACCTAGATGAAAAAAAATGCGGCTCAAGTCGGAAAAGATATTTTTTGACTTTATTGAAATAAAGTGATTATGTAAAGACATTGCAGTAAAATTCAGTGTGTGTTGCAGTTATTTCTTGTAATGTGAAAAATTTTCATTATAAATGACTTTCAGGAAATTTTTCTTATGCCGAATAAAAGCTGAGGACTCATTTCAACATCATCCCACTGGATCACGCAAAGAGATAAATCTTTTCTGAGAAATGGCATTTCATTTGTCTGATTTCCCTCTCGCTGGAAGTGTAATGTCCGTAACGTTTTCGATATAAAAGTTTTAACAGTACACTATGTTTTGGTCCAATTTTGTTCTTAATTCAATGCAAAGCTAAAAGTGATGAATCACACAATATCCAGAAAATTTTTCAAGATTTGCATGTTCATCCAAAAAAAAGCGTTACGGACATTACACAACCAACGCGTTACGGACATTACAATTTTGTATCACAAGTGTAGCTGCATGATTACAGTCCAAATACTTTGTATTCAACGAGCTGTAATGTTGATATCTGTCATAAGTGGATACCGTGGACCTTATATTAACATTAATGTAGCACATTACTTCAGCAACAATGCCACATTTCACTTTGATTTGACTAATCCTCTACAGCCTGTCATGTACTTGCTACTATCCCCACATGCATGCCCTCTGATCGTTTGCATGGCTGCAAACACAGCAACTGCTTATCAAGCCTGGCAAGTGTACTCGTTTTCAGTGATGCTGGAGAATAACAGGAGGATGAGGAAGAGGAACAACCAACTCCTGTTTATATAGCTTCCAATGGGGTCCTTTTTCATATAGAGATTTAACCCTATTTTAACTGGGCTATTTCAGACCAGGTTTTTACTGGGGGGGGGTGTCATTTGACCCCCCCCTTCAGATCTCGGCCCCGTGATCGCGCGATCGCCGCGAAAAATTGCTATGCGCATAGAGCCGGATGTAAATATACACGACTGTATAGTAAAATTTTTCAAAAAATTAATTGTTTCTATTTTTTTAGTAATATTATTGCTAATAAGTGCATGAAATTATGTTTTCGCCTATACTCACTTACAATAGCTAGTAAATACTAATTTTTAGTGAAAATATTCTCTGACATTTCTCACAATTATCTACAAAAAAATTTGCCGAATTGGAATTAATTTCTTATGTATTTTATTGTGTTGTGAATTTCTTATGTCATTTCTTAGTTTTTTCGACCTTTTGTTTTCTATTGTGTTTTTCCATGAAATTGTTGGGGACACTTTTGCAATCATAAACAGCATAAAATTAATTCATTTCAACGTAAAAGCAAAAATAATCATACATTTATATTTCTGGCTGAAAGCACAATTTTCCATTGATTTTGTACACGAAATCACGTTTTGAGCAATTTTTGGGTTGACATGCCATGTATAAAAAGTCGCGCAGGTCATAACGGTACGTCCGATTTCGCGAAAACGCGTCTCAAAAGATGCGCAAGACTTGAAAGTAAAAAGTCAGCGAGCGACGCGATCAAAAATTTTGCACGGCGCATGGTCGCGAATTCGGTCGGAGGGGAGGGGGGCCAAATTGAACCCCCCCCCCCAAGTTAATATAGGGTTAAGACAAACAAATCTGCCAAGTACTTGTCGATCAGAAGGATCCATTCTGATGGATGCAGTATGAAATTTCTGAAAAGACCAGGATCCATGGATTCTCTTTTTGTACACAGCACAGCCAGAAAGGAAGAGTTATTTGTTACCCTCTACCACAATGGACAACAGGAAAACATTCTGTTCCAAGCTGATATGGAAGCAGAATATGATAATATTTCTCAAACAGACCTTCTGACACTTGACATAAATGTACGTCTGAAACACGAAAAGTACATCCTTTATTGTGTAAAAAGACATATTGAACTTTTGTTGAACTATTATGCATTTGTTTTAATTAGAATAAAAGCAGCTTATTAGCATATGGTTATGCTCAGTCGTGGTATGATGTTGCGATATGAATGAAAAGTGTAATGTCCGTAACGCTTCTGTAATGACACATTTGTTATGTACGCATTGATCATCAATTACAAAAACGTCAAAAGGCTGATTTACCTGTTATTACAGATCACCGATCATTGCAGACATAATTTGCCTTTTATATTTACTATTGAAAAAAGTCAACAAACTAATAAAGTATGGGCGTATACCCCAAATATCTCAAATTGGCAACTTCAAAATAAAGATATCATGAAAGTGCTTATGGCAACATTTTTAAATGTCTATGGAGTACTATCAAACTGAAAAGAACCAAAAATATTAATACAATCATGTGCCCTACCACTTTATGAAAGTGGACAAATCTGTAATGTCCGTAACCCTCAAAATGTAATGTCCGTAACGCCACAATTATGGCTGTAGAGGGAACATGATTCATCTGTTTCACTAAATTTAACTTTATTCCTATTTAACACTTCCTTACCTTTCAATTTATGAGTAAATTGTTTAACAGTGTGCTTAAACTCACAGACTTTTCAATGAAATACAGGCATGCAAAAGCTGTGTCCAAAAATGTAATGTCCGTAACGGCACACATTTTGTCCAGTAACTACCACACGAAGTGATGAAATGGATGGAAACTTTCACTGTATATAATTCAGGGCCATATGTGTGTGATTCCATTTTTATGAGGTTTCACATAAAAATTGGTTGTGTTATCTAATGACCTTTTGAAGTTGCAAAAATTCTCTGAAATGTAATGTCCGTAACGCTGGAATTGCCATAAGTCGTATTATTTATATTGCCACATCCAACTGAACTATTACTTTTACCCGAAATAAAAATTAGTGAAAACTGTTGTTTGTAAACCCACATAGAAGTTGAATGAGAACTTAGTTATTACAACGAAACAACATAACTTTCAAATTATGACAGTAGCTGTGAAAAAAGGCCAAATGGATATAATGGTATTAAAACTTTAAATTCATTCAATTCATTCTAACAATTTTTTTTTTTAATAGTACAAAAAAAAAACAAATTTCAATTGGCTGACTTAATACATGTTGTGGAAATCAATGAAATTATAATATATTAATATTTACTGATAAAAGGGATATAGTGTAATTAGGCATGTGTCGCATCGTGAGTGTACAACAGTGGCACGGCACACTCACGAAAGACAAAGTACCAGAAGGCAGAGCATTTCATAAACAATGCGCCGCCCTCCAGTGCCCCGCCCACGCGAAACGCGCCGACGCCACTGTGTGAACCATGTTTGTGTAGTAAGTGTTTGTCGATTCTGTATATAAGCGTGTATGTGCGTGTAGGTGTATACGTGTGTATATTTGTGTGCGTATTGGTGTTTGTAGAAAAAAAAAGTGTGTGTGTGTGTAGGGGCGTGATGTGTGTGTGTTTCTGTGTGTGTGTGTTGTGTGCGTTTGTGTGTGTGTGCGTGTGTGTGTGTTGGTGGTGTGTGTTGTGTTGTGGTGTGCGTGGTGTGTGTGTATCTGTGTCTGTGGTGTGTGTGTATGTATGTCTGTGCGTGTGTTGGTGTATGTGTGTGTATGTGTATGATTGTGTGTGTGTGTGTATGGTGTGTGTGTGTGTGTGTGTGTGTGTGTGTGTGTGTGTGTGTGTGTGTGTGTGTGTGTGTGTGTGTGTGTGTGTGAGCAAGCTAGTGTAAATAGTGTGCGTACTGATGTTTATATATGCGTGTGTTTGTGTATGTATATAAGTATCTGTATGTGTGTTCTGAACATACAAGTGTGCATACCTAATATTCCGTAAATAGAGAGTAAAGCTAAAAATCACTGGGAACCATGGAGTGGTCCTCGTATCCCAACTAGGTTCATTCTTTGCTAAATAAATTAACAAATGACGAGATTCAGCCAGCCTTGCAAGACTGTGACGCGCTTTTTTGAATGTGACAGGGCGTTCAATTTAATGAGAGCAATTCTTTTAAACGGCTTCATTACCATGTGACACAAAAACACGAGAGCCAATTTCCAGACAGATGAGAGTTACATCATAACCATTTGTGTCAATATCGAGTTGCAACGGATATACTTTGTGTTTTATAGTTATGCATCTTGTCAATGTTGAGTTTCGAACGGACAGAGAGTTCAAAGAGGCACACACATGCGCACACACACACACACCACACACACACACACACACCACACACACACACACACACACACACACACACACACACACACACAAACATGCTCACATATTTGTGCATTGTTTTGCACACATCATCCCTTTATCATGAATCACACAACATATAACAATATTCAAGGGAAAAAATGCATTTTGTTTTAAAAGTGGCATGCAACTGCAGCCACATATTTATTTTGTTTGAAGAAAATATCATAAATTAGTACATGTTTGTATAAAACAAAAAGCTATTCAATACATGGCATATGAAGTATTCTATTCTTCTAAATTAACATGTAATTTAGATAAACTTGATGACAGTAAAATACTACTATACTATTATCAATTTTGCAGTAGTGATTCACAAATCTGTGGTTTGAAGAAAGAGAGAGAATTGATCTTGCTTGTAATTCACATCTACCTCTTAAAATAAAGGTATATGTGACCCATCACCAAGATATCCTGATAAAGTCGCACAACTCAAAGGTAAGGAAAGTGTCAATTAACGTATTTACAATACAGTGCACTCCCGTTGTAAGGAACATAGTTATAACGAAATTTCTGTTACAACGAAGTAGAAATTCAGGTCCCAAAACTATTATCTATATATCTGTATGTACTTTAACTGTTAGGTTATAACAAAATTTTGATGCAACGGAAGAAAAATATCGGTCCCGAGGACCTCATTATAAAGAGAGTCGCCTGCATAAAGTATGAAAGTGTGGTGTCCTCAAAAATCAAAAGGTTTATGACCTTCACATGTTGCAAAAGCTTTAATATCTATATTTTTCACTCAAAGTATTTTTCTTTTTGTTCCATACGATGTGCAACTTTATCAGGGTATTGTGGTGATGGGTCACATATTAGCTCACTCTTTTTAATGTACAAGCATAATATCCACCGGAGAATACAGAAGCCCTTCCCCATTAATCCAAACCTCATCCACCTCTCCTGACCCATGACCACTGACAGTGCCCATGACCCATACAGTGACAGTCACTACTAACTTTCCATGCAAATTTATGTGTTATTTGTATGTGTTTGCAATCCATTCATTTTTTGATTTTTTTGCATATTTACACTAATGGGAAAATTAATTTAGCACCATCTGAGACCAATATCATGGAGGCGTATTTTCATAATATGTAAGAATATCAACTCTTATGCCAAAGATACTGATAGACAGTGTTGGTGCAGAACAAGTCAGTGCCTAGACAAGTTTAGAGGGTACATGCCAGGTCCGAGTTTTGATGTATGCCAGTGTACCCACGTTTATGCAGAAATACGCCAACATGTAAATATGGAAAGTTATATGTGACCACCATTGTAGGCTTAATACATATACATCATAACTGTAAATCCACACAATTGCTGTAGAATATACATTACATAGGTATTTTTTATTGAAACCAATAACATAACAATCACTGAAATGTATATAAACGGTTCTTGTAATTTTAACCCGTAATATTTTGCAAATCAGGTTTGTATTATTTTACTGAAGTACATACTTCAACAAATGAAATAAATTTAGAAAACAGCATGCCATACATATGTTCTTTGTAGATTTGTGAAAATTAATTAGTTTTAATACAATAAGTTTATTTATATTAGATTTTGGGTGAACTATTACAAAAACAGATCACATTCTTCTTCAAATGACCTGGCACATGTGTATAACACACATTATTTTTTCGTCTGAACATGACAAACACCACACATTCTTTAAGTATATCCTTGGAAAATTAAAAGTTTATACTGGTAAATATAGTTTCACAGGGTTTACTATTGTACTTGAATTGTACACAAACTAAAACAACAAAGAAATATGTAACAATTTAAATTTAACTATATACCTTTACTTGAATTATTGCTTACTTCATACCTTCATAAATATTAAAATTTAATATTAGTACCTCAAAATTTACATACATGTATAACATCACAACAATTTGAACTTACATACAATAAGTCCTGGGACTCAAAGGAAACATGTGAAATCAGTGTCTAATTTTGGCACTCATTTTCATTCTCATACCATGAAATACAAATATTTAACTGGACTTTTATTCCCTGCCTGGTATTGTTCTTATTTGGTCATAATGACATGCTACACATCTACCCTCCTTGCTTGTGACATGATTTCAAGGAAAATGGTAGAATTGAGAGCAATTCAAAATGTGTCAAGACCCAAATGAGCTGAAACAGTAGCCACAGTAGTAACAGTAGTACTTACTCCGACTGCTGTATATATCCATGCAGGAAGGATACATTTTTAAATTATTATTCAGTTGAAGAGGATTGAGGGTAAGTGTTGCATCAGGGAATTGTAGTATGGCCAAGACGGCAATTGAATCCACATAAAGCTATACTATTAAAATCTGCATGTACAGTGATTTCCGCTGGAATTTGTGAGACTCACGCGCACACAAAATTCACCCTGAAACTTTCTCAGTAGAAGCCTTGATTGAATAAGGTGTCTGACTCAGGAGTTATTTTCACCTATGATATTAAAGAGCCATCATATCCTGCAATCATCCTGTAACTCAATGATAAATGACTTCTCCATTTTTTTAATGAAGAATACAGTCAAACCTGTCTTAGCGGCCACCTCTCGATAGCAGCCAACCTGTCTATAGTGGCCACTAAAATGATTCCCCTGGAGACAAATCATGTGTTTAGAAACAAAATCTATAAAGGCCACATTTTTGTTTCCCTTGAGCAGCCACTATAGACAGGTTTGGCTGTGTATGCCCCACCCCTTTCTTTACTGATCATAACACATAAAGCACACTGCTTTCGGCAACCAAGTCGTGATACTCTTCAAAAGTTTAACTACGATACACTTTTTAAAAGCTCTGTCTGATTAGAAGGTAGCTGATTGAAAGCAGCTAAACACAAAGAACAGACTGGTTAGCTAATGTATTCAAATTTATGAAGTTTTCTTCCCTGAGGACCTACATGTACATTAGTAACAAGCTACTCCATTAAACACGTTTTTGGCATATATACTTCAATACTTTGAATCCATCTTGTATCTATTATTTGCTGACACTTCGGGCAAACTTTCACATGAGTAGGAATAACCTTTGTTTAACAGGTATGGATAAGATTTGAATATATTAGTAAACCAGTATAATATAAGGATAGTCGATAGTCTAGCATCCACCTCAACATGGTGTGGATGACATACTTTGAAAAAAAAATCCATGCCCATGCAAATTTAATGTAGAGGTATAAGGCCAAGTAAAATATCATACTAATTTCTCATCCCCACTCTATTCCTTTTCTGCCTCCCTCCCATTTCGACATTTGATTTTTTATTCATTTTGGGTAAATTATCACCATAAAAAATGTCAAAACTTCAAACACTTATTTTGTGCATTTGTTTAGGTTTGTGTTTTGAGCTTGTGTTCAACCTTTGTAGTGCATGGACAAATCATATTTGAAGAATAATTGTACTGGAACTTGCTCCATAAATTTTGTACGTGCCGCAGCAATCTTGGAAAAATGTCAAATATCAAAAGCATGAACCAATCTCTTCCTCATTCATGAAAATCTGGATGAGAAACTATCTTATAAATTTTACTTGGCCTTAAAATAGTGATGAGAACTACATAGGCGTCATCTATGTAGTAGACTAGTGTACAGAGTCTTCAAGGATCACTGTAGTGATGGAGTGAGTCTGCCCCACCCTGGTGACTAGCTGGCATCCCGGAGTTCTTTCCTGACACACGCCTTGAATCCAGCCAGACCTACAGGCTTCTTGAGGTGTTCCTGTCAGGGGAGATGAAATAAGACATGCATCTTAAACCATTGGCTACAGAAACCAGATGTGTCCTGTGTTAACTCTATGGGATTTTCAGAATCTTGGAGGGAACAGGTTAAAGGCCAATGACATGATTGGGAGAAGTAAAAAATGCCTCAAGAACCAAATGAATTGAAACAAGTATCAATATACCAGTTGGAGAGTATCTCCCGGCTGGCAGGATTTATCTTAAATGTGAGGGTAAACGAGTATTACTTTATCAGTATTGAATTAATTTCAGGCCCTTATGGAAATTGATCCCATTGAAAGCTACAAAACAATTGTCGGTGTAACACCATTTTCTCAAATAACTGAACAAAGAGAGGAAATGTATGATTATGAAATTTCCACAGTAGAAACTTTAAACAATATACTAGTAGTTGATTTTGAAAGCATTGTTTCCTAAATTTAAGACTACTTCAAATCTTGCCATTTCCATTTCAGTAAAGGCACATTAGAACAATTTTGTTAATGGGAAATTGGGGCACTCATTGCAAATTTCAGTATTTCATAATATTGGATTTTTAATTTCAAGCTGTGTTGTAGTTTCTTCGTGAAAATCTAACAATACATTTCAGGGTTACCAGATATCCTGTGTTAGACAAGATCATTCCTAATTTTCAAAGTCTTGGGATGCCTATTTGTCCCATATTGCTATTTTGTAGGTCCATTATTTCACAGGATCCTTTTGACCCATTGGAGACAAGTATGAGATATCTCAGGCTTGGGTCTATGGAGAATGAGTGTTATATCAAAATCACATCATCTCCAATAGGCAACACAATCATGTTATATGTATGGGAAACACCCACAGTAATAATCATTATATTGCTGATATATTTTGGGTAAAATGCTCTGAGGCCTAAAAAAAATTGTTGCATTGGCGTAACCCGCCCGACCCTACGCTTTTTTCTTTCTTTGTATTGCTATCGATATCGCATATCGTGCTGACTTTGTGATCAAATTGAAAACCCAGAAGTGTTGCGGACAGAACAGTGATTTTCCCGCCATATATATGCACGCGTACAACACACTTCGTGCGTTTCTATATGGAGCCTCGCTAGCTATAGCCTCTAGCCGTGCTAACTACATGCAGCTAGTGATGATCGAGCTGTTTACCTCAACATGGCGTCTTACGTGCTGACTTTGTGATTGAATTGAAAACCCGGAAGTGTTGCGGACAGAACAGCGATTTTCCCGCCGTATACATGTATATGCACGCGTACAACACACGTTGTGCGTTTCTATATGGAGCCTCGCTAGCTATAGCCTCTAGCCGTGCTAACTACATGCAGCTAGCAATGATCGAGCTGTTTACCTCAACATGGCATCTTACGCAGTAGAGAAAACAGGCACACTTGGTCCAAAAATTATTTTCAATGTCCTCAACTTTGGCTTGAATGATGTAATTGATGAACTATTGCAAGAAATAGCGGCTTCCGAATTGGCCAATTGTAGGCTTATGGTTCATAAAGTGAAAGCATTGGGCGCTGATAGTGGCCCATTTAAAAAAAAAACCCAAACCCCCGCCCTACCGACCCTATTTCTCAGTGAGCCGTTACTCCAATACAATTTTTTTTTAGGCGTAATCATGCTCAGATTGCAACAAAGTACATCTGAAACCCCTGAATACACTCTTCCTTTGCGAATAAGCACTGACCTATAAAGAACAATCTACACAATCACAAGGGATTCCTTAATCCCCTTACTAACCCCCTCACTAATACAATTTACCCTAGCAGGTCAAGTGATTCATTAACACGCAATCTCTACATGAAAGATCCACAACCGTAGTGTCATTTTAACAAGAATCTTTGTTCTTAACAAGTGTTGGTAGAATCATGTGGTAAATAACAAGCAAAGCTAGCCTGGTTTGGTTTTAGCGCAGGAAAATTGGTGTAGTGCAAACAAGAAGATTGTATTGTGCATATACATGTATAGAGGTCTACTAATTGGTACTTAGAGGATTCCACATTTCAGTTCTGAAAATATACAGGCGACTCCCGTTATAACGAAGACATCAGGGCCTGCGGTTTTCTTTCGATATATTAAAATTTTGTCATACAGTAACTGAACAGTTAAAGTAAATAAAGATATATAGATAATAATTTTGGGACTTGGATTTTTACTTTGTTGTGACAGGAATTTTGTTATAACTGTGTTCGTTATTCCAGGAGTTGCCTGTATTACAAATACAAGAAGCATTAATTAGGACATTCCAATAATCTAGTTATGTTCACACTAGTCACATATATGTGCAAGGGGTAATCAAGGTGTAATTAGAATACAGTGTGTTATCTATGTCTACAACTAACTCTTAAATTTATGTAAATCTGTAAATCTATCTTTCTATCTATCTATTAATCTATCTATCTATCTATCTATCCCTCCATCAATTTATCCATCAATCCATCTATCATCTATCTATCCATCTATCCATCTGTCTCTCCATCTATCTATCTATCTACCTATCTATATCATGATTATCTACATGTATCTCAACATCTGTCTCTCCATCTATCTATCTATCTACCTATCTATATCATGATTATCTACATGTATCTCAATCAGTCGATCCATAACAAATTATTTATTACATATCTCCTCATTTATACACATTATTGCTGTTGATAAAGGCATTAATAATTTTGAAGTACAAACCCTAAATCCACGATGAATTCTGTTCTTCATGACACCAAGAAATTCTTTCTGACTCAGCTTGCCATCACCTACAGAAAGAAAAGATGAAACAAAATTTAAATGAGATTTCTTGGAAGTTTTGACAGAATAATAATCCTAGCCATTATATATCACATTCAGATTCAAATCTATTACTTTTTTTGTCCACAAGGAAATCCACTCTTGGCATTTTATATACATACATCATTTACATAAATTATACTACACAATACAATTCATTCACTTATATTATATACACACAATACTAAACGCGATAAACAATAAATAAAATTAATAAATTTCTTGTTATAGTCATGGTGCACAAATTAATTGGATTAAACTTATGATATTGTGATAAGCGTGGAGAATGAGAGTGCTTTAATAGGAAGACATATCATTTATCATTGTTATCTAAAATAGGGGGTTTCCAACGCCGTGATAATTAACGCGTATTCCGCGTGCCAAAGGAATGCGCGTATACGATGTGCGTTAGACGAGGGGGTACATCGAAAATGCTCTCTACAGATGAGGAAAATGTTTACGCATCGGAACTTTAGTACTTGTCTGTGGATGACTGATTGTGTGGTAAACAAATTTGGATTCAGGTTCCACATTAAATAACATGTAACTAAGGTTTTTATTATAAATAAAATCACACTGTATCGTCATGATCGTCATTCCTGTATAATGTATGTTTTCTCAATTTCTAAATTAATGACAAAGATGAATTCTGATGAGATAAGGGGAATGACACGTCTCAAAAAATGAAATTGAGTGGGTTGCCATTTGACAAGACTAGATTATTGTGAGAGGATTCAGTTAAATTTCTAATGATATATTTCTAGTGGATTTAGATAACAATGATAATATTGGATGGCTTATTATTTCGGTGAACACAGAAAATATCTGTACTCCTTATGAAAATATCGGACTCGTCTGCGAATCGTCGATATTTATCACAAGTCGTACAATATTTATCTTGTTGTCCACTCAAAGCCATCCAATATCGTATAATTATTGTCATTATTAATGTATTATTTCAGTCATTATATTGTTACTCATTATATCATTAAATTATTATATTATATGTATTATCACTTAATAATATGTTAAACTGTTGAAGAGGTAGAATTTAATGCATTACAGATGCATATATATCTTCAAATTACCTACTACCTATAACTACCTATAGTTGAAACCTTAATTACCATTCCAAACTGCTTAAAAAGTAGCATTTGTAAATGAATGAAGCTTTTTGATATGCAACTAATCAGGTTATCACACGATAATGAACAATTTACACAAAAAAAAACTTTTTATGCTAAAAGCTACTCTAGACCTCAATTGATAAAATAGTCACAAGTTCTAAATACTTCTAATGGTGTCTGGTGTTTTTAATAGCCATACAAGATTGTTTGCATAATGAGACCAAAGTAAATAACACCTGTCAAACAGGCTACTTATTTTCTGGCACGGAAGGACTGTGTGTCATTTGTTTATATGGATCAAGAATCAAAGCATAGAACAAATTTCTTTAAAATAATATATTGAAAATACAAATGAATTCTGTATCATACTCATTTGCCCACTGTATGCAATTTATTTTAAACATAACCAACTTTACTTATGAGTTTATATTTATATAAATTAAAATATTTTGATCAAGGTAGATACATCAGTCTTGATATGTGATATACTTGCATTTTCGAACACACCACCGAGTGCACTAAACAAATGAACTACTACCATTTTACGTCCTTGCCCTTCTTATCTTTCTAAAAATGTATACATTTTTCATACATGAGCCAATCATGTGAAAAAATCCTTATTAGCACAATTTGTGTGTTTACAATTCTCACACCTGACATAATAAAGCAGTTCACGGTCCCCCTTTGAGATTGTTTTGGAAGGATTACAATGATAGCAAGCTAAGGTCTTGTTCTGTCATCCCACACTGAAACTTGAGCAATATACAAAATGTTTCCAGGTATCCTACACAGGTTAACAAGGATTAATCAATCAAATTTGTTGCACAGTAGCTGGGCTAGGATTGGTAACAATTTCAGATGTACACCTACCGTCTTTATCAAAGATCTGAAAGAGAGTGTGTACGACGTGCTCGTCTAGGTTTTGGCCTGTGGTGACTTGGACAGCTCGGCAGAATTCAGCTGCGACAGGTGTGGTGTCAAAAAAGAAAGAAAAAGAAAGAAATATATTATTTATTTTGTCAGCATGTAGATCACAAATCAAACATGAAATACACTGGAGTTTCGGCTTTATCAAACCCGATTAATAGCAAATGATATAAACATGCCATTTTTCTTCACAATGTTAATTTCAACCACTGCAATTATAATCGTGTAAATTTCAAATTCAATAAAGCAGAAGTTCTTTTGTAGAATCTAAATTTGTGATGGCTTTTATTTTCACACACACAAAAAAGACTTTTCTGCTTAAAGGCATTGTTTAAGTTGAATATTTATATACATCTTGTAAATTATTCATGATTTTAGCTTGTTTTATTTTCTTAATGAGCTTTTTTGTTAGATGTTGGATTTACCAAGAGAAGACAATAACCACATTCTGAAAAACTACCGCAATACCAACAGTCAACATGTCATATAGTTACACAGGAAGCAGTATGTTTGTAAAAAACAACACAGATCAATTTTATGTAAATGTATTGTATCTTTATTGTAGATAAAAATTTGTACTCCCTAACCCTTGGCAGTCTATTACATCTAACGAAAATGATGGGCCGAAAATTCTATATATGGTAGCTTTAACAAGGGTATTGCCCACAACAAACTTTTGGAATAAAAACATATGGGTGACTACACATTATATATCCTCATGATGATTTGTGTTCTGGTTGCATGAGGGTATAGGTGGGTAACTTGTTTGGGGACTGAATAAGTTATTGCAGTACTGGAATTCAGATGCCTCCAATAATATCCTTAGTTGATGGGTTTGTGTCAGTCAAATTGTGTACATCCTGAGGACTGACTTCCAAAGTCATTCCAGATTGTGATTGGTTATTTGAATCGTAAAGTAACTCTCTTTGATAGATCTCATAAGGATATATACTCTCTAGAGAAAAGTAGTGTAAAAGAATACAATGGTTATTATTTTAAAAATGCAGGAGTTGAACATCTTATTTTCAACAATTCAATTGCAATGCTAGACATACATGGGAAATAGCACGAAGAATGGCAAAATGTAAGAGAAAAACATCCACACATATCTCATCCCCCTGAAAAATTTGTATATGTTTATTGTAATAATGAACACAACACAAAAAATGCTATCCTTCGTGCATATGGAGAGACATACAAGCATAAAAGAAAAAAAAATAAATTGCATTCCTGCAAAGAAATTAAATGAACAAATGAAAAGTAATTTAAATCAGTAACGTTAGAATCCAAGAGTGCAGATCGCTGGCATACATGTTACTAGCTTACAAAAAAAAACCGACGAAGTCCAACTACAGTGTGTCCGTCACAAAAAAGTAGGTCCAATTCGGGAGAAAATTATTTAATGATGTATATTTTCTCAAAAGGTATGTGTATTTAGTATCATATTAAAGCAGAATAGAATTTTCTTTTCATTAAGTTAATTCCATTTTATTTAGCATTTATAAATCAAAGTTATTGTATTAACTTTTGTGCAGTTCAGGCAAAATCATGTTTTGTCCTCGCATCTGTGTATGGTCTAATGACATACTGAAATTGGTGGTATTGATAACATACAGAAATAAAAATAAGAACAGAATTACAAAAATCAATAATAAAATAGCAAATTGGAAAATGCATTTTGTTCTTTAAAATATGTTTTTTTAATGATTATTATAGTAAAATAAACAAATCAAATACCCTTACTCCTGCATTGAAATGGATATGTTGTACATGTTCATGTCGCTGTTAACCGACTGCATTCATACCATTCACACCCATCAATGATGATCTCACATCTCAATTTATTTTAGGCCTTTTATCATAAGTTATGTGCCTGCCCTTTGAGTACAAACAAGGTAAATCATGAAATGTCAACCTGAATAATCTGTTTGTTCAGGCTAAAAGTTGAATGAATTACACATTATTACTTTTCACACTCTCATTGGGGGTTCACTTGTTAATATCAATATGTAGAACCTATACTTGGGACAAACGGGATTTTTGCGTCATGGCAGAAAATTCAATACTTATCCCAGATTAACACAACCAAATTAAATGAAATAAATTGACACTGAAAAGTATGGTCTTATTTTAGCTTTATGACGATATCCAATTTGACTAGGTTGTATATGATTTTCATATATTAAAAATAATAATTTTCCAAGATTGACGGCATTTTTTCTGTGAGCACGTCACTGTACATAGTACCTCCCAAGGTATCTGATCAGCACCACTCCTTCAGGGACCTTGTGGCACCCCGCCTATCACTCAGCGTTATTCCTCTTTATTGCACCCCCTCCCATTCATTGCAGGCCTATCCTTAGCAGCCACCAAGTAAGCTCCTCATGGCAACCCTCCTCCAAGTACCATCCGCTGGGTACCACCCCTTCCCTTAACCACTCCTTTATCCCTATTACGCACACCCTCCCTCCAGTACCCCCTTCCTTACCCACCGCCTCCTCAGCACCCCTTCCCTTACTTAACTCCCGTCCATTCAAGGCACCCCTCCTCCCGTAACCACACCCATCCCTGAGCCAAGCCAGCTTAGCACCCTCTACCAGGCAACCACTTCTTCATGTAACAC
>JZLH01S0095832.1:4531-27716 GCA_001188425.1 Eucidaris tribuloides | reverse complement strand
TGGCCTGCTTCAAAAAACAACAACTGAATTTCCAGTGCTTGGCCGCTTGGGCTACATGTACAGTATCGTATGTATATTTTGTGAATATTTAGGTACATCTTTACATTATGGATAGTTCCAGCCATTTCAGCTTGCTCAGTATTTAATTTGAGGTGTGAAATTTCACCTGTTGACTACGTGAACCGGATGTGTCGTGTGTTATCTCTATGGGACTTTAACGAGATTCGTAGTCAATAGATTAAGAGCATAAATACATGTACAACTGGACAAACATTTGATTTAAATCTCTTCATCATTTCAGATGGATCTCTCACTGTCAGGCACCTCTGACAATGACAGCCAGGATGAGGGTTGTTGCTATAGAGACAAGGCATCCCTGGAGGAGCCTACATCATCTGATGACTTGGAGCAGGAGGAGATGAAGGTAAAATCCGAGAGTGTGCATACTGTGTGTCTCAAAGTGTACATGTAAATGAAAAGCGCCCTTGTTAATTAAAAAATACTTTTGTGACTTGATGCTTACATCAACATCATGGGCATAGGCTTAGCTTTCAAATGCCATTCGTTCTGTTCAATTTGGTTGTTTTAATCTTGAGATATGTATAGTTAACCATGAAAAGGTAAAATCACAATTGTGCCCCTTTTTCTATTGCATCAGGCCCTGTTCCCTAGAAACAGTGGCACACTTGATTTTGCCCTTTCGTGGTTAACTAAATATATCTTGACATCAAAATAAGCAAATTCAACAGAACAAATGGCATTTTAAAGCTAAGACTATGCCCTTGTCTTTGGTGTAAGCAACACGATACAAAGTATTTTCTAATTACCAAAGAGGGCACTTTTCACGTGCACAATTTTTTGAGACACTGCATTAGTATATAGGTGTAGCTAAGGAGAGGCCAAAAGGGGCCCCTCCCCCTCCCCCATTTGATCAGCAAGTAAAAAAGGTACCATGTGATCAAATAATTCTTAACACTTCAATTATTAGATTTTTGGCTTTTCACACAGCATATAAAAACTGTGATAACACTAATGGTGAAATCTATCTAGGCATAGTACAGTGGAAGTGTACATTTATAGTGTACAAGGATAGGCCAAAGAATGTCATCTTTTCATTGATCAGTAATAAAAAAATGTGCCATGTGTTAAAATATATATTTTTGGGGGTATCTTACGCAGCTTTAAGAACTGATGACAATGAAATTAATAGCCAAGGAGGACAATGGGGGCCATTACCACCCCCCCCCCCACTGATTGACAAGTTTAAAAAAGGTTGAAAAAAACTATCTATCAAATTATAGAAAAATTACGGGTAACAGAACAGGAGGTGCAAGTTCGTTCAGCAGGTCAACATAGATAATCCACCCATATCCCATTTTCTGTAGATCATACTCTCCAAATAAACATTCTCATATTTAAAGGTCATTTGAGCAGTTTTGTATACATGTACCCTCCCACCAATAATGTGATTATGTACCCCTAAAACTAAAGTAAGCTCATAATTTTAAGGGTCCTATGATTAACCTAAACTTGCCATAGTGAAAACCACAAAAGACAAACTACAAAACTCAATATTGCATTGATCAGTATTTTTCATGAAAAATCAACAAAATTCTCGGGCATTTATCGAAAGACGTTTGCAGTCACCTTGTGGTGATCAGACCATGAAGTCTTAAGTGAAGATACAGGGATAACGTGTGTTATCTTTAAAATTTGGTGTATGAGCAGTTTTTAATCACTGTCTGTATTTGATCTTTGATAATAAAAAAAAAAACAGTGACTAGCGCCACTTTTTAAAGTGTACTTGAACCTGGTGTTCAAACAATTGAAATGTGACTCAGGGTCCAGCAATATGATAAAAACTCATTGTAGCCCAGTACACAAATCAGAAGTGATTTGTAAACTGTATGATGTTGCATTTTCATTGTTTTATTCAAAGATAAATAGTCATTATACATTACTACATTAAGTGCAAGGTAATCACAATTATAATCTTTATCTTATTGCAGCATATTTGGGGAACATCATGAAAAATTGGAACTTTAACCTTTCGTCCCAGGCCATCATGCAATAGCAATAGTTTGTGGCATCTAGTGACTGAAGTACTATTTGTGTTTCACAGAGGTGACTTGCTCATCTCGGATAATTGTACTGTATAGTAGATCATCATGTAACATTTGCAGTGAAACCTTCAAACTTATGTACATGTACAAGCTAGTGCAGATTCTCATGGGGGGGGGGGGTGAGCCAAGGGGAAGTGAGAAGGATAAATGTGGTAACTGTAAAAGATTATAAATGGAGAAAGCCATTATGTGACATCTTTTTTTAAAAATCTTTTGACCATTTCTGTTTCTTTTTGCACCATAAACATGCAGCAGTGCCCCTGTTGAATTGATGATATTTTGGTCTTCAAATATATTTAACACAATAAGACATGAGGCTGTGCCCCTTTTTTGACCTGAAAATTTGGGCTGGTTCCCAAGGTTTTGGTATTCCCAGGGGAGACATATTAGTTTGAGACTTACCCCAAAGAACTTGGCAATCAAATGCCAATTTTGTTCAAAACATTTTTCTGTTGTCATGAAGACCACAAAGATTAAGACATCCTTTTGTCTCAAGGTATGTTGTTAAATAGGATTTATGTACATGCATGCAAGCTGTGAAATATTAGTATTAAGAATATAGAGTGCAGATGGGAAAAAGTGCAGGTACAGCACATTTCCAAAAAAGGCTAAAATGACCAGAAAAGCATCAATTTACATACCAAACGTTCACTGTACTTAACCAGCCTTCAGTTCAATACCAGTAAAATATTTCAAGAATATCCCCAAATGACAATTGTAGATTCTCAGTTTACACTTATATCCACACATATGCAAAGCATGAGTACAAAGTATTGTGAATAAAAGTCTCATTTGGCTATTCATGCATCAGAAACAATGGTGCAGATGTACATCATATTTGAGTTTCATTGAGTTTGTAACAACTGAATGTGCTCAAACGATTGTCAAAACTAGAGTCTTTTAAACAAGGATTGAACTTCATTTATGTTGTAAAATCACTGCAACCTTTCTAGAAGAGAGCTGGGTATGATGGTAGCTACACTGATCATTAAGCTGAAGAATTTGGTGTGTTTAGTTGTTGTCGCAATGTTTCACAAGTTTAACGTCCTTCGTGTTCTCTTCAAACAGCGTGGAAGACTCTCTCAGTTCTGCGATGCGTTCACCAAGCTGGCACTGATCGTGGGGGGATTCATCATCTGTATTGCCGCTTTCCGCAACACCCTCACGTACTACCTGCAGCTCGGCTGGGGCGTGTCTGGAAACTTTTGGATGAACCAGTGGGGAAAGGTGTTTGACTTCTTCGAGGGAGATAAGCTCAGCATAGCTCTAGGTAACTGGAAGGCCCGCCGCCCACTGTCAAGGGGGAAATTTAATTCTAGGACAATTTCCTGGGAGTATCCCCTCGGGACGATTCCCGCTTGACAACTCCCTTGCAGGACAACTCCCCTGGAATAGCTTGACAGTGTTTCCAGTTTTACATATCTTAGTTGTCCTGTGGGGAGTGGTCACCCGGGTGAGTTGTCCCTTGAAGCAGACATATAATATTAGGGACAGTGATTTTCCGTTTCAAGAAAAGGCCTTTTCCGTTTCCAAAAAACTGGAATTCCGTTTCAATTTTGTCTGAAAAATGGAAATTCCGTTTTACCATAGACTTTGTATACATGAAAAAAATTGACAATTCCGTTACATAAAACTTGAAACAAATATTTGTCGCTGTTTCTGTGTGTTTGTGTCAACTTTTTCTAATTTTTGTTCTGAGTCATGTGTTTTTTCCTTTCAAAAAGAAGAAATTTGGAGAAAAAAGAGGTTTTCCGTGATTTTCCGTTTGAAAACTCATTTTCCGTTTGAAATTGTGATTTCCGGAAATTCTGTCCGTTTTCGCGGAAAATCACTGTCCCTACATATATCCGGGGAACTGTCAAGTGGGAGTTGACCAGTGGGAGCCATCTCTGGAGGAGAGAGGTTGTTCTAATATGGTGGAATTTATCTTTAGATAAGATAAGGAGGTGTTGGGGTGTTGTAGATTGTTCTCTGCCTTTCACAAGGAGGAGGCTGGGTTCAATTCCCTCTGGGGATATTTCAATCCTTCAGCAAGAGTTCACGAACTTGTTGGAGAAATGGATATGCCATCATACAGATATACCATGACATGTTACATGGACATGTTTTTTTGTTGTCATATAAAGTGGAAAGTGTGCTTCAACATATTAAAATTTGCATATTTTGTTTTATTTGGGGGGTAGTTTATTCATTCCACTTATACTATTTCTGCTTTACATACTGTACAGTGTACCCTAATGTACAGTATTTAAAAGAATTAAACTCCAATTGTGTTCAGTTACTTTCCAAACTTCCTGCCCCCTTGAGATATTTTATCAAGTTCCTGTGTCTTAAGAAAATCATTTGCTATGTCTTATTTATGGTGTATTGATGATATGATATCTAATATGTAACGTCTATCAAGTGTTATACACATGTTTATGTAACCTACCCATATCCTTTTTCCCCATTACAGCTTGTCAGACTGTGATCTTCTTTCAATATTGGGTCGTGTGCTCCTTCTTCCTCGTCGTCGACCTCTTACAGTGGCCCGCAGTGCTCCTGAAATATAAAATCCAGCCAGAGCAGAACACTCCAGTAAGTGATGTTAAAAAAAAAACATTTCAAACTATAGATCATACATATTTCCAGAGGGGTGTTCTGGGGTGTTCAAGCACCCCCCTTTTGCAAAAGGGGGTGTTAACAGCCCCAAAACACACACCACTTTTCAGGAAAATACCTCCTGTTTTGAGTAAGGGGGTGTTTTGAAAACATGGTGAGATTTTGTAGGAAGAAAATCTTGAATTCTTGATTATAAATCGGCACTAATAATTCGAAGGATTAACGTGAAATCTTCATCCCAACACCAATGGAATGTAAAAATAACTTTAAAATCATTAAATAACAAAGAAATTGTACACTCAAATTGTCATTTTGAGTGTTGTGGCGATCGACACTCCATTTTGTTTCTGGGTAGTGAGCATGCGCAGTAGTGCCGCAGCCAAAATAGTAAACTGAGCATGCGCAGTGCTGCCTAGACAAAAATAGTGAAAAATTTGGTGAGGATTTTTAATTTCTAGTGAAATTATTTTTGAACGTATGAGCATCAATCAATCAATTGCATTTTAGAAAAGGCTCATGATTATTCATAGAGTGATATAAATACATGTACCTCTATTTCAACCCACTGGAGATGATTTGATTTCAATATACACTGTCACATACATTCTCCCAGCCCAACATATATCTCATTCTTAGTGTCCAACGGGTTAAGGATATGTTCTTAGTTTGCATGTGTACCCAAAACTAAACTTATCAAGGAAATAAGCTAAAATCATTCATAATGAAAAGATTCCTTTGAGTTGAATCTTCATATGTCTTACCTATCCATAGGGTGATGCACATATGCATATATAAAGTCACTCTGTTATTTATTTATCTACACATATTTCAACTGTATGCACTGAATATTTCCCATTTTTCATGATGGTTTTATTTTCTTGAATTTTGTGACGGATCAAGCATGAAAATTTTCACTTTGTATACTTATTATGCCTATGCAAAGTGAGTGAAAACACAATAACAATGCAAAATAAATCTCACAAATTATGCGTTTTCAAGCAAAATCACAAATCAAAATATCTGTGTGTAAAATATGTTGATGATATCTTGTACTAAGTCTCCAGTGGGTGGGTAATCACATCAGGAAATTACATGTATGACATTGAACCCTTCTGAATTCACAAGAGCATTACCTTTTAGCGTAAATCTGGCCAAATCTCATATCCGGATTGGATTTGGTCCCAGTATGGCCAGGTAAACAAGGTTGTTTTGTAGTCAGATTTAAACCTTGAAAGTTAATATCTAAATTATCACTAAAAAACAGTTTTGTACAGCGTAGATAAAATCCAAAAATCTGTTTCAAGTATAAGTTGTGCTGACCTGAATTAATGAGTTATCTCTCATGAACAATTGTATAAAGCATAAAAGCAACAATGACAACTGCAGAGATGGGGAGCCTGAGAGCTGTTAGTGGAGAAGTTAGAGGAATTTCAAGTAGGAGGTGGGATGAGGCTCAGGAAGAAGTTAAAATGACAGGGGTAAGGGATAAGATCAGAGAAAGCAGAGATAGGCATATTAAGACGAAACATGAAGATCATCTGCAAGGGTCATTGAGACACCAGGGAAAGAATGGAGAAAAAGGGCTCAGCAAAAGCAAAGGTGGATCAACTGTATCAAGAAAGGCAGAAATGTATTGATCTGGAGTTGGCATAAGATAAGACAAGATGAAGGCAGTAACTGGAAATCTGACCCCACATAGAGGGAAACATGACATGTTCATGATGACATATCAAACTTTTTATTTGGTGTGACTGTCCCCTTTAATGGTACCTTTGTCCTTGTACTTAACCGAGTGCAGTCCACTGAAATGTAATGGAACTATGTGAGCTGCACTTGATCGCAATCTGTCAAGTTGTTTAGTTTTCGATCAGTCAATACAAGTTATCAGAGAACACAAGTCAAGGACAGAATAGAAAGTTCAGGCACCCTCGTATGATCCTTTGTTCATGTTGTTGTTTTTCCTGCTTGGATTGTGCTGGTCTCAACAGCTTTTGATTCGTATAAATTACTGCTTTTGTTCAGATTTAACCTGTTTGAGACTAAGTACTGAAAATTGCGCTTTGGACATACTTTCATTATTTGAAACATTAGAAAAAAATAAAGAATTGCCAGCTATGTACGTAATGATGTATGCTTAGTGATATTTTAAAAACCACAATATGTTATTTTATATTCCACATACTGAGAATGTTGCTATGGGATTGGCCAAGAGTTGATCACGTGATAAAGCATAGTTTTCCCATCAGATCACTCGAGAAAAAAGTTCGTTACACTCGGTAGATAGTAAATTGATAGTCCGAGTGTAACGCACTTTTATTTCGCGCGTACTCAAAATATTGATGATTGACGCGTTAGGACTGTACTGAAGAGATCAGCGAAACACAAAAGTACTATCACCATCACGTTGGCGCGTATTTCGTGAGCGCAATACGCAACATGGATGTACGCTAACGCGCACGCGCGCATATTGAACGTCCCTGGTGGTGCGCACCCAGGAGTTGTAGGGGAGCGTATTCCATATTAGGGCCCAAAATAATGTATTTTTCAGAGAAACATACATATTTGTTGTTTCTATAGTTAAATGGTTTCTGATGTGGAATATAAAGCAAATAATCACCTTTTGGTTTCAGGCGACGAGACGATCAATCACTTCCTCGGCGATCTGAATGTGTACGCTATCTTTCCTCAGCTTCGCTTCGGAAGGATAGCTACATCCAGATCGCCTCGGAAGTGATAGATGGTCCCATCACCTTCACCAACGGTAATTATTTGCTTACTGAACAATTGTTGGTACATGTTATTTTCTAGTGTCTGGTGTGACAATGCCATACTTCATGAACGTTTGAGGACAAATTTGTCATGTTGAGCCATAGTATATACCCTGGCTGTAAGAACTTACTTTAAGACACTATATAACACTGTGGAAGACCCGTTTAAAAAATTGTCGAACTTTGCTATCTGACATATCTGACAGTGTTTGAATGGACAAATAAACACCCTAGAACACAAAAGTTTGGACAGTTATTGCTGTCACTAGTACAATATGTGCAGATACAAATTGACACATTAATTTTATATCGGGCGAAATTCTGCAAACAGCTGGTCTGTTTGTGAAAGCTGAATGGTCGCTCAATGTTTTCACTTTTTTAAAAGCACTAATGATTGTCAAGTAGCTCAGATTTTTAAAACTGGAAACATTGTTATACAGTGCCTTTAAGCAGTGTTCATAGTTAACAGTATCCCGCTAGCCAATGGCTAGCAAAAATCACGGTGGACTAGCCAAAATCTAAAGTAACTAGTCTGCATGGCTAGCCAAAATATCAATTCAATGTCGCAGGAAACATTATGAAAAATATTCAATTTTGGGGGTCGGGCTAGTCAGAATTTTGGCAGACTACCCAAAATTTTAGCATACTAGTCCGCCTGGCTGGTTGAAGAAAAAGTTAAGCGCGGCCGCGATAAGCCAAACTGTGTGAAATTTTGGGATTCAGATGTTGTACATTTACAGTTTTTGAGGGATAAATCAACATGGTCAATTTAATTTCAAGAAAATTTATACTTCTCAGTCACATCTGGCCCTAATGGCCTCAAACTTGCACAGATGAGAGCATAAATGTTTGGCGTTTCAGGATATCTTGGAATTTCCAAATCAACTTTTCCAAGTCAACTTTACTTTATTTCATGTATTTATATAAAGTCTACCCTTGCGACTTACTCAATTTGTGGTGACTGGACTGGTGACAGTATCCCACCGACAAACGCAAACTATCTTCTGCCTTTTCCTTTAGGTACCACCGGGCAAGCTGAAAAGGGCTCTTGTGAATGTGCTGGCCAATCAGACTGTGGTCATTGCCCCTTTAGCCGTGGCCGTGTACTACTACATGGGATGGCGTGGATGCGGCTTCACCCCAGCTGAGCTGCCCATGTTTCAGTGGGTCATGATCGAGCTGTTTGTCTTCCTGATTCTGGAGGAGCTCGGCTTCTACTATTTCCACAGGTGAAGACTGAGAACTGAATTCGAGTTTGACTTAAACTCTGTGTTAAACCTGGTGTTGGAAACTGCTATTGTCAAAATTGATGAAAAGTACTTACTTACTTAAGTTAAAAAATCCTGCTAAATATTTCTGTAGGTCACATATGTGGAATTGACACTTTAAATTACTCTCTAGGACATAAACTCCCTAGACATCTCCCTCCCCCCCCCAACTAATACCCTCCAGACAATTGCACAATTACTGCACAAGGACTTGGGGGCTTCTACTACTAAATTGGTGTAGGTGTGGCTTCACCCCCACTGAGCTGCCCATGTTCCAGTGCATCATGATCGAGCTGTTTGTCTTCCTGATTCTGGTGGAGCTCGGCTTCTACTATTTCCACAGGTGACTGAATAGAAGCATACACATTCAATGGTGCTACAGAAATAAGAGAAATTACCTCCAACAGACGTCATATTTTGCTCATGTCGCTAGTGCATTTCACCGTGGGGTCACCATGCGTGTGTATGCCAAGTCGGGTAAATAGTTGCACTTAGTGGAGGAATTGCAAACACACCCACTGTTCAAACATTTTAATACATGGCCTATTGCAAACAAAGGTGATACATTTTCATACCTACAACAGGGCTCCACACTAACATTTTTTCCTACTTGCCCTTCGGGCAAGTGAAATTATCACTTTCAGATTTTTACTTGCCCGAATGATAAATTTACTTGCCCGAAAATATATAATAATTATCAAAAACATTAAAAATTATTCTACATAATTTTAACCAATAAAGCCTTTTTACAGCACTGGATGCTTTATTTTAATTCTGGGGGTTGTCATAGGTGTGATTTATGAGTCTAAATACTCATAAAAAGAACAAACTTTAGTAAGTTGATCAAATACAAAGTTTAAGACATATTTTGTTTGTTTTTCTTACGATTTGGGTCATGTTTTGCTCATTCCATGATCAAAATTTTACTTGCCCAATGGGGCAAGTAAATCTTTATATTTTGAGTTTTTACTTGCCCGACAGGAAATTTTACTTGCCCCAGGCAAGCGGGCAAGTGCTAGTGTCGAGCCCTGCCTACAATACTCATAAAGAAGTGCATAAACAATAGAGAAATAAGTCTTTATGGGCTACCCTTAGTGAATTCCATTGAAGTAAAATGATGAATAAATAGATTATTTAATGAAAGTATGTATAATTTATTTTTCCATCTTTAGACTGTTCCACCATCCGCGCCTCTACAAGCATATCCACAAGAAGCACCACGAGTGGACGTCGCCCATCAGCATCATCGCCATCTATGCCCATCCCATTGAGCACATCTTCGCCAACACGCTGCCGGCCATTGCTGGCCCCATGGTCATGGGCTCTCACATCGCCACCCTCACCATGTGGATCATGATAGTCCAGAGCTCGGCCATCATCTCTCATTGTGGATATCACCTGCCTTTGCTCCCGTCCCCGGAAGCCCATGATTTCCATCACCTTAAGTGAGTCCCCCAAGAAAGGGTTGTATCTGATAAATCAATTGTCTCTAAGAAAGTTGACATCTTTGAAAGTCTCTCATTAAATGAAAAAAACTGTGGAACATTTTGGGGGATATTGTCATATATGGATGGCTGAAGGTTTCTTCTATCACATGACACTGAAAAGTCTGAAAATAATTAATGCATATGTGAGCACTGGCCACTTTTGTTAGGATTTGGCTCTCTATTTTAACAAAATTCTTTTTTTTTTGGTGGAGCCAAGTAGGAATTGTAATATTATAATTCAATGTGAATGATTAAAAAAAATTGAAACCTTCTATCATCTCTGATATTTGGAAAGACAATTATGTGAATTGGACTGACACCTTCATCAAATCCACAACCTTTTCTAGGTTGGAGAGTTCAGAATGTAGCCAAAATGGAAAGCCAAATTCCTGTGCAACTGGTTTTCATAATCTTTTGAAAAGTAATTAGTACTCACGTAAGCATAAACTATAGTGAGATTTTTTTGGTATCTTGTGATAATTGAGACCTTCAGCAAGCATGCATATGAAAGTTTCCTCAAGAAGTTTTGCATTTTTAGTTTGGGAGACTTTTCAGTATTGTCAACTTTTTTGGGAGACATCCAATATAGCCCCTTACACCTGTCTGCCAACTCCTTTTGGTAAATGTTCAATTTAATGATTGATAGAACATGCTTCACTGGAAGTTATAGGCCAATTAAGGAGTTAGTATTCCAAGAAAAGTGCATCTATGTTTGAGATTTTGATGTTCATTCAAAAAATCAAACTGGTTTGAACAAATTGCCAGCCTGAACCGAATTTATAAGCAACTCCCATTATAACAAAGTCCTCAGGACGGCAGTTTTCTTTTGTTGTATCAAAATTTTGCTACGACTGACCAGTTAAAGTATATAAAGATATATATATATATAATAATTATGGTACCTTATTTTTTACTATGTTGTCCAGCTGAAGGGATTTGTCGTGAATTTGGTTTCTTAAGGACAAACGAACATTCACATATAAATTTTGAATTACAGGATGACCATGATAGAGATGGAGCCCATACAAAGCTATGAGTAAAATGTGCGTGTGACAGTGATTTCTAATTTCTAATATTATTATTATTATTATTAGTAGTAGTAGTAATAGTAGTACTAGTTGTGGTAGTAGTAGTAGCAGCAGCAGTAGTAGTAGTAGTAGTAGTAGTAGTAGTAGTAGTAGCAGTAGTAGTAGTAGTTGTCATAACATCATTGTGTTTGGTCTCTTCACCTTTGGATACTATTACTGTGGTCTCTGGAATACAGTTCTAGATGGTTCTAGTCTATGCACTTTGATAATTCCTCAATATTTTCTGGTCATTTTGTTTTCTCCATTACTGCAGATTCACCAATAACTTTGGCACACTGGGAATCCTGGACCGTTTCCATGGAACCGACAATCTCTTCCGCAAGACCAAGCAGTACGAGCGTCACTTCCTGCTACTGGCCCTCACGCCGGTCACCCAGACATTCCCTGACAACCCCAAGCAGAAACCCCTCCAGCTCAAAGAAGACTAGATCTTGGATGATTTTGTACAGCAGTGTCCCATTTAAGAAAAAATGTCCCTCCCAAAGATTGCAGAATTTAAAAATAAAACCTCAAGTATATTTCTTTTTGGCATCAAGATCTTCAAAGACCACTTAATTTTGAAGGTCATGTCAAAATTTCACCAGTCTCACTCTCTGGCTGTGAATGCATGTGCTCTTATAGAGCAGTGACATGGTTGGAAGAAATAAAAACTGCTCATAGAGCCAAACTGGTTGTAAGATATACCAGTCTATACACTAGCTGGAGTGTATCTCCTGCCTGAAAGGATTGGTCTTGAATATGTTAACTTAAGGAGAATCAAGTATGAACATACATTCATAACATAAGTTAGTCTCATAGAAAGCTATACAACAAATTTGTCTTTTACAAGGCATTCTGATGGTAGTACTTTTAAAATGAGTCAACTTTTGACTACAAAATTTTCACAGTACAATCCTTGCATAGTTTACTTGATTCTAGAATAGTTTTACACCAAGGTGAGGACTACACCCAATCATGTCATTTACCTTCAAGAAGCAATTGCACATTGTGCCTATTCCAAGTTTGATAATAAGAAATAGAGTACCAAAGTGTGACGTCACATCAATTTATCGCCCATGGAAACTGGTTCTAAACAGTTTCAAGTGGCACAAAATTCCCATATTTGTAAAGATAATGATTGCTAACATATAACAATACAAGTCCACAGCTACAATGTACTGCTTAACCCTAACTGCACTGGGGGGGGGCCTTGGAGGCCCCCCCCTCCGACGTTTCGCGCGATATACCCGCAACGCGAAAAGCTCTCGCCGCGACATTTCATCACTTTTTTCCTTTGAATCTCCCACATCATTTAAGACCATTTCCGCGACGTTTGGGTACGTGGTTCCGGAGTTACGCATTATTTTGTACATGGATGTCCCACCAAAAATTGCTCAAAAACGTGAATTCATGTACAATTTCAATACAAATTGTGTTTTCAGCCCCAAATCATAAATGTATGAATATTTTTGCTAATACTCATTCAATTTGATTAATTTTATGCTATTTATGATTGCTACAGTGTCGCCGACAATTTTCCTCGAAAAGACAATGAAAAAGAAAAGGTCGAAAAAACAAAGAAATACATAAGAAATTGAAAAAACAATAAAATACATTAGGAATAAGTTTAGATATTGTAAATTTTTGGTGGTACATTTGCTAAAAACACTACAAAGAGTATTCAGACCAAAAATTAGCACATTTGGAGCCATAAATTAATTGATGTTAGAGCAAAAAGACTTGATTTTACTCACAAATACGCATATAATTAGCATATATTAATGCAAACGCATTATTTTGTGATAAATAACAATCAATTTTTGTAAGTACGTGCGGCAGGCGACGTGTGCGTTTGCCGATTTTCGTCGCGAGTCGCGGCTGTCGACGGCCGAGATCATAAGGCGGGGGCCTCGAGGGCCCCCCCCCCCCAGTATTTTCATGAGCCAAAATGCCCAGTACAGTAAGGGTTAATGCTTGGCGCAAGGCTTTTTTTTGCTGAAACCAGTGGAACCATTGCTATGCAATAACAAAAGACCATGACATCATCACTGTGGTATTCTATACACACTGCACAATGCACCAATGTACAATACTTTGCAAATATTTTTAACTATCTTCTTGTTCCTGTTATTGAGAGAGAAAGGAAATTGTCTAGTGTTTCAACAAAGGAAAAGCAAAGAAGACTTTTCACTTTGAATATTAAATGGACTTTCATGTTAGTAATTCAACAATAAAAAAACACTTGAAAATGAAAGTGCAGTAATAAGGTATGAAGGTATGGTACATTGTGCAATACATATTTCTTATCATCAAACTTGGAATGCAGCACTACTTAACTCAAAAGTGTATGTATTCAAAACCAGTGGAGTGTAGTTCAGTTAATTTTTACAAGATATACAAATTGAAGTGGGCTTTCTACATGTGGACGCTAATCGAGAGTAGTGATTGATTTTGGTAAGAATTCTGCAGTTTTTGAGAGGATGTTTGTCTTGGGACCTGCTGTAGAATTGGGGCTGAGTAACTTACGGGCATTCTCTGATAGTGTCATCACTTTTTACCTGTAAAAAAGACTCGTGATGAGCATGAGGACTAATTTTTTATTGTAGGCTTTTGCACTGAACCTTTTGTGCTGCCAGATAGTATGATTTTACAACATTTATTATTTTTTCATCATAAATAATGAGAAAGTATGATTTTTAATTGATATGATTTTTCTTAAATTTGATTACCACACTGAGATGTGTATTTCATCCAATTTTGAGAGAAAAGATATAGTTGTAGGTCTATATCGTTTTTAGTTTTGGCTTCAAAACGTGTTTTTTACTGTCCATTAGTATTCTGTTTTATATTTTCTACAGGGTTTCACAGCTCTAACTTTATGCAGGGTGCTTAATATATTTTTACCAGAATGATGATGACTATAGTTTAAGGAAAACATCTGATTTGCAGAATTCAGATTGTAGGGGCATTATAGGATTATATTCTTTGGTACTTGTGTACCAGTATTTGGTGGCAGTTCCAGCATAATAAGAGCCTGATGTAATTTTGAAACTGCCTGTTAGGAATTTGAGTTAGAAGCACAAATCTCTATCCTACCTACATGCAAAATTTGTCGAAAGTTTTGTTTCATTTTAATTGTTATGAGCAGATTAAATGTTTTTAAAAGCAGTGTATACTTTTAGGTACAGGGTGAAAAGTGAAACTTTCTCCTATTTTGTTAGATGTATCTATATCATCTATTAATGGCCTGTTAACAATTTGTCTTATATTCACTCTTGTGAACAGTTTAAATTTCATTTAAACTTTTTAAAGGCAGTGTACAGTTTAGGCACAGGGTGAAAAATGAGAATTTCTCCTGTTGTGTTTGTTGGATACCCCAATATCATCTATTAATGCCTGGAAAATCATACTTTCTGAAATGCTTCTATTTTCTTGAAATTTGTGAAAAGTCAGGAGAATGAACATAGTGATATTTGTTCTCTGATAAATTGCAATATGTTATCGTCATTAATTTCCTCGTAGGTTTGATGTTGTTTTCTGATATACGTCACAGCAATATACTTGTGCTCTAAAAATTGGTTTGTAGTCACATACTGTATACGCTAACATTTTCGCATAGAGATATTTTTGCGGTCTTGGACTAAATTTCAAAATTCACGAGTGCTAATTTTGTGATTTTAGTGATGATTTCATTAGTGTGAATAGAAGGAACCAAAGTGGAAATTTTCGCGATAACTGACTCGCGAAATTCGCGAAAATAAAACACCGCCATAAAATTACCACGTATACAGTACGTTGACGAATGCATAGACTGTTGGAATATAGTAATCTTAGTTGTTGCCTTGTCATGTTAGTAGAGGAACAATGTTAAGGTTCCGTGACACTTTCACGGGGACAAAGGTTTGAAGGTGGTTTTGGATTGTCTGAAAGGTACTGAACAAATTTCGCTTGGGTAACCCTCTTTAAAATACCGGCAACTTTGGCCTGGGGTCAAAATAGGTTCTACAGGGGTCAAAGTTGAAAAAAGTTCTGATCGGTTCGAATCATAAATCAAATTACTTGTCATGTCAAGCAGAATCTAAAAAGGTATAGTTTGTCATATCTGTGATCAACCGTTAAGTCTGTATGACCAAAAATGTGGAAAGGTCAACGTAATTAGGGCAAAGTTCAAATTCTTAAATCACCCAATTTCATTAATTTTAATATTGAAATATATGTTTTCTGACATGACTAATTCATCTAAGGAACTTAAACCAACCAAAAGGGTAATCTTAAACTTCGAATTTCAAAAATCAAGTTCTAAGATAAGATGCATAAGATTGCATGAACATACAGATGCTGTATAAGCCTATGTTAAAGTACATACGCATGCTTTTTTAAATTTGAAGGTTATGACGACCATTTGGGTTTAAGACAGTAGTTTAGTTGAATTAGTCATGTCAGAAAACATATATTTCAATATTAAAATTAATGAAATTGGGTGATTTAAGAATTTGAACTTTGCCCTAATTACGTTGACCTTTCCACATTTTTGGTCATACAGACTTAACGGTTGATCACAGATATGACAAACTATACCTTTTTAGATTTTGCTTGATATGACAAGTAATTTGATCTATGATTCGAACCGATAAGACCATTTTTCAACTTTGACCCCCGTAGAACCCATTTTGACCCCTGCCAAAAATTGCCGACATTTTGAAAAGGGTTACCCAAGCCAAATTTGTTTAGTACCCTTCAGACAATCCAAAACCACCTTCAAACCTTTGTCCCCGTGAAAGTGTCACGGAACCTTACATTGTTCCTCTACTATGTGTGTAATTAAGCCTGAAATAACACTAACCCTTTGTGTACCAAAGTGGGCCAAACAATGTGAAGTGTTGGACTAATAGTATTGAGAGGGTTAAATTAACCTGATGACTATTTTCCATTCTCTGCTTGTTTGTCCATATAAGTGATTAGTGTGTGATCTTGTAAAACACATTTGTGCCTGCCAAATTCAGCTTTAAGAGCTTTTGATTTGAAGACTTTTACAGCATCAGTTTGGGGGAAAAAGATTTTGAATCTAATGGGCACCAGCTGTGATAAATTTATACGTTGTCATGTCAAGTTAATCCTTTTCAGCCGTCCATTTTGCATAGCTGTACATTGTATGGAAATGTATGATTGTATTGATGTATCTGTATCAAAACTATTGTGAATGTAGCAAAACTATACCCTCACAGTATCACCTGCTTTGCGAATTCATGCTGTGTTGATGTTTGCATGAGGCAAATTCTACACTGTAACTATCTTGCCACAGCTTAGATTGGTTCAGTTTGTCTTTGTTAGGTCTTAGATTAAGAATTCATAAAGGTGCTGGTCTTTGTTATATGAAATGTCTATATTCAGTGTCGAAATATGTTAGAAATCTGTTGATGTCTTAGATGACGGATCTTGCCCAGTGCACTTACCCAACCCAAACCCTAACCCTAACCCTAACCCTAACCCTAACCCTTCCCATAACCTTAACCTTAACCCCTTCCCTGAGCATGATGTATAGCATATTTCACAAACAAACTTCAACCAAAGTGGATGATACACTATGTTCAAAATGACAGTCAAGTTGAATTCAGATCGTTTTATTTTCACCTCTTTTACCTGAACATGAAGAAATAATACAAGACATGGCGAGATCAAAAGTAACAAAAACAAACAAATTGGTCCAAAAAGACATTTTCTTGTGGGCGTAACATATGATTATGAACATGATTGATGTTAGAGGGAAAGAATTAGTATTCTTTAAATACCTGGTTAAATAATTTTTTAACGTGAGTGCAGTGTAATGTGTGTCCTGAGTGTCTTCGTTACTTTATATAGAATATCCGACCAAGACGTTCAACCATAATATACAGCTTTGGAAATGTTTTCTTTAGTATTCTCAGATCTGAAATAGACCCTATTCTTTGTGGCATTAACATAGTATGTAAGGTGTGAAAGATTTATTTGCTGTTTTATTCTTTCATGCTTGACTTGAAGATGAGAGTATCAGTTGAATTTCACAACAAATTATGAATATGCAGCTGAAAGTTAACAGAGAAAGAACTATTGAATGGTATCAAATTAGACAAAATTACTGTTCATTTACATGCTTAGTGTGTTATAAATTTTATAGTGTTGATTTGGTTTGAGGTACTGAGTTTGCAGTTGAGATATGCAAATAAGTTATTATATTTTGCTAGTTTTGTTTTAAATTACTTGAGCAGTGCTTGTAGACCTGTGAGCTATATAGAGAATATATATTGTATGAAACAATAACTATTTTAGCAAGATATTCAAACATATATATATCCATATGTCATTACGTTAACAGAAGTTAACAGTTCATTATATTATACAGACATTTCATTATTTCAAATGTATATTATATATTCAATTTAGTGATTATTATAGCATAATTTAGAAGCATTATATCACTAGTTAGTATAATAGTATATTGTGATATATTACACCCAATATATTGATTATAGTTGAGCATATTTTAGGAGCTTTGTGTGCCATTCATTGAATTCAAAATATATATGTATTTATGTTATTTTGCTGATATGATATTTAATTCATGGAAAGTTTGCGTAAGTTTAAAGTTAGAGGTTTATGTTACTAGAACTTGTGTGGACTTTTGCTTACGGTAGACTTGTATATTCTCACGTAAAGAGAGCTAGAGGGGGAGAAGAAATAGCGTGCAAATGAAAAAAAAAATGTCTGAAAGGAGTGATTGTGTAACCTTTTCTCATGGTAGAGGTAAAAATATCTTGAAATTGCTGGAGTGCGCACAATTTGTATTTCAATGCAACTCATTGCTATTGTTTCTGCTGTTGTTGTGATTGTGAATGCGTCCTTTGCACAATAAAAGTAAACAATGCCACAATTTTCAATCGTCAATCAACTACATCACTGTGCGGACAATTTCATTGGTTTGTATTGCTAGCTTGATTGTGTTGTGTAATATGAATGTTGAACATGAATATATCATTGCAGTGTCAGTCATTGTTCAATTTAATATCATTTCTTTTTTTTAATCACTTTTGCTGAGAACTTCATGATGAAACAACTTTGGTACCAACCAAAACAATGAAGGGTGCAATATATAAATGAGGCTGGACTGGGGTGGGGAAGGGGAGGGGGCAAATGATAAACAGGCAGTGTTCCATCATCATCATCATCATCATCATCATCATCATCATCATCATCATCATCATCATCCTCATCATCATCATCATCATTATCCTCATCATCATCATCATCATCGTCATCAACATCATCTCCACCACAACCACTACCACCGTCAATCATCATCATAATTATCATCATCATAATCTTTGTCGTCATCAACATCATCATACAAACAACATAATTTACATGTATGCAGTGAAACATGACATAATGTAATAAGAATATATATTATATCATAAATACATTTTTTCTACTAGTCTGTTATCGACTTGACTGTGATGTTTTGAATAGTTGAATGAAATGAATGAATGAATGAATAAATGAATGTATGTATGACCAAATTAACCCTTTCAGTCTTATACTCTGAATATCATACACAGTGTCTGATAAATTTGGTTATTGTGGCATTAAGAAGGTTAATTTCTTAAAACGTACAAAATGGCTTCTAAATGAATTTCACTCGTCTTTTCGTTATCATATGTATTTGCAGCCTGACCTCAATGCATGCATCGAGGGTGGCATTTGACAAATCACTTTACCGGTATTAATTTGTCAGATTCTCGTCGAGTTTATTATCCCCATGACAGCGGTGATCTCTTATGATACATGATAGTAAATACTTAAAGTTTTTTTTTTTATTTGCACACCGAACCGTTTTTTCTCAGATTTTGATCCAACCAAAGATTAGAACATAATAATTATACAGTGTTCAAATTTTGGGATTCATACATCGTATCGTTTTTGTCGAGCCCACCGACGTGGAGGGAGACTGAGGGATCACTTTAGTGTCTGTCCGTCCGTTGCTAAATGCCCCAATTTTAATTGGACTTTAATAGAAGATTGATCAAACAAACTTTCAAATTTGGGAAGTATGTGAAGGTCACCAAAAGGTCAAAGGTCACCAGCAGAGGTGAACAACCTTTTTGAACCCAATGTAAAGTTTTTTTTTCATTAGTCCCAATTCGCCCAATTGTGACTAAACTTGGTTGGTAGATTTCTCATAGGGAGCTAAGGGTCACCATAAGGTCAAAGGTCACCGACCGGGTTCAACAACCTTTTTGAGCCCAAAGTTATGTTTTTGAGTATGTTTCTATGTATGCGAAACTAAGCGAGACACATTTTGGCGATCGCCTTGTTTTTCTTCTTCTTCTTGGGTGTTCTGCCATAGGCAGGTCCACACACCATAGTCAGTACTATTTCCTCCTCCATCCATCTCTGTCTTCTGCCTTCCTCTTCAGTAGCCTATACGTCAAGTCGCCCTTCAGATCAGACACCATCCCAGTTCTTGGTCTTCCTCTCCCCCTTTTGCCATTAATTTTCCCCTCTATAACATCTCTCAGCATGGTGTGTCCCCTGAAAATGTGTCCTAGCGAGTTTTTCTTCCGTCCTCTGATGGTCTCCCGCAAGGTCCTTTCTTCATTCACTCTTCTTAGCACCTCCTCATTAGTCACTCTATCTGTCCAACTTATTCCTTCCATTCTCCTCCATAACCACATTTTTAGGCTCTCAAGCATCCTCTCTTCTGCTTTCCTGACAGTCCATGTTTCACATCCATACAGTGCTACACTCCAAACCAGACATTTGACAAGTCTCTTCCTTAAATTTTGGTTTAACCTTTTCGCTGTCAGAACCCTACTATGTTTCGTGAATGCCTTCCTGGCTAACGCTATCCTAGTTTTAATCTCCCTAGTGTTGCCTGCATCACTAGAGATGATGCTTCCAAGGTAAGTGAAGTGGTCAACCTGTTCCAGTTCTTTTCCACTAATTTTGATGTTCAAATCACCCCTCCCTGATCTTGTCACCTTCATTACTTTTGTTTTGGCGATATTTATCCTCATTCCAAAGTCTTCCCCCGCTGTAACCAGTGAGTCCATTAGCTGTTGGAGCCCCTCTTTGCTGTCACTTACAACGTGTACAATGGCCTTATCATCGGCAAACCGAACAGAATTGACTGTTCTACCTCCCACAGTGATTTCTTCTTTCATATGCCCAAAGGCTTCCTGGATCATTGCTTCTGCATACACATTGAAGAGAATGGGAGAAAGTGGGCAGCCTTGTCGAACTCCTCTTCCAATTGTTCCAGGTTCAGAGTCTCCTTGTGCTGTTCTTATGCTCACTGTCTGTCCCATGTACAAGTTCCTAATGAGACGCCTATCCTTCCAGTCCACTCCGAGACACTTCAACACATCCAATAGTTTGACCCAGTTCACTCTTTTTTATGTAAACAGTAAATCATTTGATCAAGTGGAATTTGTAATGGCAGTCTAGGTTTCAGGATGTAGCTTATACCTACTAATTTTGAATTTGATATAGTCCAATCGTAGCAAGGATTGCTTGACAATCGTCCAACTGCGTGAGTTTTGGAACTTGTACGTTTTGATCAGAAGGTGTTCAGGTTTCACTAGATGATACACGAATCAGGTCTGACAGTCAGACTAGTCTAACGGCTGTCAGTGGCGTGCCGTGGGTCAACTCATTGAGGGGGCACCCAGCCGCTGTCCTAAAATTGTATTTTCAGATGGCAGATTTTTAGCGCTGCGTGCACACCAAGCGTATGGTAGGGGTACTACAAAAATAGTTTGTGTTAGTTTTGCAATGTAACGATTTTCACAAATTTCTTTTTTAAAAAATGGGCCTTTTTTCGTGTTTATTTTCAAAGGAATATATTTTGAATGTTTATCATAATTGGTGAAAAGGGGAATTCCGCGAGCGAGCGTAGCGAGCGAGCGGAAATCCAAGGACAAAAAAAACGTTTTTTGTGGTATATTCTTTCAAAATAATGCCACATAATGTATACTGCAATGTGAGCACAAACTGCAACTATGCAGTGGCGTACCGTAGGCCAACTGCTCCTTACACGGTATATTGCAATGAAAATGTATGTTTTTCTACAGGAATATGTTTGCATATTCGTCACAAGTGGTTAAAAGGCAATTCCGCGAGCGAGCATAGCGAGCGAGCGGTTAGAAAAATTTGAATCTCCAATAAGAAAAAGCACGTTTTAATGTGTATACGTACTTTTAAAATACATCGAAATAATTCATACTGAAGTGTGAGCACAGATTGAATTATACAAGTGTTGCATAACCCCTCAATTTTAAAAAATGGCGAATAAGCAAAAGGTGTGCCATGCCTTTTGTGTGTAGATTTTCAAGGAAGAATTTCCACACCGTTTGATTTTGAGGAGGGCATTAACTATTGCCGGTTCTATGTAAATTAGGGAAGCAGTCATGCGCGCGAGCGTAGCGAGCGAGCGGATTTGAAAGAAAAAATAATATCTTTGGGGAAAGTGGGAGAGGAAAACTTAGTCTCAGTCTCAGTAAACGCATTCCATCATGCATTCTGGTTCAATATCAATAGGTCTACTTGTACTTTTTTTTTCGAATAAGAAGGAAAATGGAACCATAAGTTTTCCCGACCAGATTATAATTATATTTCGTCCATTTAACTACATGTATTTAAGCACTGGGACAGATGGAGTGTGATAAGCAGTGAGCTTTATAAAACAATATGTCACAAAAGAAATATCTACATTTATATTGTGAAACATTTCAGCGATTAATAAGCAAAACAATCCAATAAATGATGGTAAAATTGTACACTCTTCAAAGAATTGAAATAAATCATTTAGATTTATGAAACGGCCAGAGAGAGCACAGTTTTGAGAGAGGCGAAATACCTGAATTTCAACTCACTACATTACTCCCGATAAGAGTAAATTTATACCTGATGTGGACGTTTTGTGAAATAAATAAAAATGGTTCTAAACAAAACGCGGCGTCTCTACCACGATAAATAAATCGACACTGCCCAAATATACACGTTATTGCACAAACTTGTGATACCCCTTTGAGTTAACAATCAGACCACATTATTGTATAAGCAAAAGTTTATAATAATAAAGATGAGAACGTAGTGACTTACGCTGATAAGCATATTTTATAAGGTGCATTAAATATAATTCCAGCTCGCTCGTTTCACCCCAGTTTTCCTTTTTTTTTGCCTTTCGGTTTTTTTTGCCGGCCGACTTCGGGGGGGGGGCACGTGCCCCCCAGTAGTTACGCCACTGACGGCTGTGTAAAATTCAAATTCAGTGAGTGACGTTACGATAGTGCATTCTATTTGAATTTCATCAGCCCTTATTTTCAAGAAAGCTGACTTTTTAGCCCGAAGGGTTTTTGTGAGAGGTTAAGAATAACGTGAATATTATTATTATAATTAATCTTACCTTGTTTGGTTCATTTCGGGTGTGCAAGTTATGGACAAAGGACACTATCTTTAAAGCAGTTTTACGTCCGACTGTCGTGAACATCATGTGTTTCTTTCGCGGATGTTTCCCCAGGACTGTAGGGACGAACCGGGAGAAGATGCATGTAAATGTTTACATATTGTTAATCCCCTTAGTACCATAATAACACTGTTCCTCATCCTTTGCCTGTAGTATTCCAAGTGTGGTACTGAAACCATTTAATGTGGAAAAGCATTAATGTCTATTTTTGGGGGAAACGATACGTTTACTGTATACAATATATTAATGATTTTGTTAGAATACATGTAATAGTTGCAGGGCCCTCTGGGAGAGCAGGCAGTACTTGTCACTGAAGAGACTGCCCTGGATTCTCCTCCTCCTTCTTCTCCTTCTTCTTCTCCCTCTTCTTC
>JZLH01S0095830.1:8621-19445 GCA_001188425.1 Eucidaris tribuloides | reverse complement strand
CCCCTTTCACACTTAACTGTTTGTGTGCGGGACCCTGAATCCCGTGCGTGCGGAGTTAATTTCAAAGAGCGCTCAATATCGGGAAAGGAAATAACTAACTGACTTCAACTAGCAATAACTTTGCACAACAACGTTTTTAGGAAAAATGTCCTACAGCAAAGTTGAAGTACATTTTACAGACCTTCTTAATGCATAAAGGGTGTTTGGAAATATACATCTGAATTTTGTAAAGTAATGGCTAATTGTAACCAACATATTTTGTAGTTCGAAGTTTAATGCTTGAAAATATACAACTCCATTCAAATAATACAAGAGGATAAACCACAAGTTATACATAAAAACCTGACTAGTTTACAAGTTCATAAAAGAGATGAGTCACCAAATGAGAAATGAATGAAGGGATTATCAGTGAATAGTGCGTCTTATTGTAATTGACCTCTCCAGTACTTTTCAAAGTTAACTTGTGTCTAATCCTTTGTCCTATTGTATCACGAAGCCTTGATCGTATTTATCGATTTTTCTGGTTCCTTAAGAATCTAACATAATACCCCCGTACTTGAGGAATGTAAACAATACAAAGAGATTACTGCTAGTATCGGTAAAATCAGTGTAATTCGGGTGAATACAATCGTTTCTACGTTTGAGCGTGAAATGCGAATCCCGCACACTGCAGGGAGTGCATGGATGCGAATACCGCGTGTAAAGAGTTAAAAAAGAAAATATGGAGAAAAATAGGCCTTGTGGGAAGTCCTCGTATTTCTAATGTAAAATAAACAGCATATCTTACTAGCCTGGAGACTAGTTGGTGACCAGTGGGTGACTCGAGTCTCCGCGAAGTCTCCTTGCAACTAGCCGGGTTTCCAAGGAGCTGTAGGAAAATCAAACATTCTATTTTTGTTGGAGTCTTCTTCCAGTCTCCAATAGGTCTCAGAGAAGTCGCCACGATGTTGCCATGACCTACCAAGGATGTTTCCTCGAGAGCTTTCAGTCTCCAGTAGGTAGCGTTGATGTCTTCAAGACCTGCTTGAGACCGGAAGAAGTCTCCAACAAAACGCGAACATGTTTGATTTTCAAGCAACTCTCAGGAGACCTGGCTGGTCTCCAGGAGATGTTGCAGCGACATCGCGGCAACTATATAAATCAAACTCAGCTTCGAGTTCGGACGGAAATGCCTGTCGACCAGGTTCCGGTTTTTTGTTCAAGAGTGATTGCTTGTTGGCAGACATTATAGACAGCTTCTAGAAAGCAGCTCCGATCTACAACGACGCGCTTAAGTGTAGTGGATACTCAGATGGTCTCTCCTTCACGAATGAGCAACCCAGGAGGAATAAGAGGAATGGGAAGCGGAATATCATCTGGTTCAACCCACCGTTCAGTAAGAACGTCGCTACTAACATCGGCAGCACATTCCTGAACCTGGTCGACAGGCATTTCCCTCCGAACTCGAAACTGAGGAAGATTTTCAACCGCAATAACTTGAAGGTGAGCTACAGCTTCATGCCCAATATAGCCGCCATAATTAAAGGGCATAATAAACGCACTCTTGATAAAGACAGAAAGTCCGACAATAGTAAGACGTGCAACTGCCGGAGTAAGACCACATGCCCTCTTGATGGGAAGTGCCTAACCTCTGACGTCATCTACAAGGCGGAAGTAATTGGACAGGATACACCGAAAGTTTACATCGGTCTTACCGAGCCCCCCTTCAAGTCCAGATTCAACAACCACCTCCAACCTTTCAGACATGAAAGATATTGGCACTGCACGGAGTTATCCAAGTACATCTGGGATCTTAAGCAACACGACACACCTAATACTCCATTAAGTGGTCCATCGCTAAACCAGCCAGAGCGTACAGCAATGAAACAAAGAAGTGCGACCTTTGTGTAACTGAGAAGCTGTCTATAATGTCTGCCAACAAGCAATCACTCTTGAACAAAAAACCGGAACTTGTCTCTAAATGTCGCCATGAAAATAAGTTCTACTTGTGTAATTTCAGGAA
The DNA here is from genome assembly GCA_001188425.1 of Eucidaris tribuloides. NCBI lineage: Eukaryota > Metazoa > Echinodermata > Echinoidea > Cidaroida > Cidaridae > Eucidaris > Eucidaris tribuloides. The sequence goes on along the minus strand of JZLH01S0095830.1, from coordinate 17,443 downwards.
AGAAGTTACATAACCTCTCTATAAATGTCTCGGGAGCCCAATATTATACACAGTGATCATATATTTTTTCCATAGCCTTTGGCGTATTTGATTATGATAATTATATTATATTTATGTTGTAATACCGCTTGATGGCCTGGTATCTCTATATCTATTTCAACTCTATCGGACCTTTAATTTAATCTAATTTCCGATTTCTTGTGCGCTATGCATACCATAGCAACATGCGCACCTGTCTGCTCTGTGCGTAATATTGGGCTTTGCGCATAACGCGCATTCATTTCAATTGCACTATGTTATTGTATCATGTTGTCATAATCATAATTGCCTGATGATCGCAACATGCGTAAAACTCTGAGTAGCAATAAATCAACGATGAACCTGTAGTCCACTTGTGTGTATTATCTTGTTTGCTTATGTATATATATATATATATATGTATTCAGCAATCTTAAAAAGACATACAATTGTAACAAAACATACACTACAAGCAATATGTACAAATAAAACAAATAATTACACGGTGAGCCCAAAAAAGCTGGGGGGCCTGTAAAAAGGGTCACCAAGAAGAGTTGTGAGAAATTACATAGTTTCAATAAAATAAGATAACTGGATTATTATGTACGTACTAAGTATGTATGTGAAAAATACATGTTACAACAAACAAACAAAAAAAGCAAGCAAAACAACAACACAAAACAAAAAAATACAAACCATTATAATGCATATTTAATAAAAATACAAATTAGGAAATGAAAAATATTGAAAACTGTAGATTTTTAAATGAATTATCGTAGTATTGCAAACAAAGATATTATTTTTTTGTATATTTTCTTGAATGTGGATTGGTGTGCTATTTCAGTAAGGGAATTTGGTAAACTATTCCATACGACTGGACCACGGTAAGATAGATGATTTCTGACAATTTAAATAAGTGTAATTTGTTTAAATTTCTTGTATTATACGTATGAAGTTGCGAGTCAAAAGTAGACAGATCATGAAAAATAGAAGGCAAATTATTACAAAGAAATATAAACATAAATGCTCCAAGCTGGATCTTGTGTATATCAAATATGTTTAAAGAGTTAAATGAACAAAAAAGGGGGCGAGAGGGTGCTCTGAGAGTTGGAACATATCCGTAGGCAACGTTTCTGCGTTTTGTGAAGCTTAGACAATTGAAGACATGACGAATTGTCCCATACAATAGTACAGTACGATAAGTTGGATAAAATCAGGCTATTGTACAAATTAAAAAGTGCTTTGTTAGTTAATATATACCTGAGCTTGCTGATGACACCAGCATTTCTGCTTATTTTAAGAAGTGTATTATCAATATGGTCAGACCAAGATGAGAACTTGTCAACAGACACTCCAAGAAAATCAACACTGTCGGACATTTGTATTTGAACATTGTCTATTTGTATTTTTACATTATTTACAGGAAAACAATTCTTCTTAGAAAAGTTAATACATTTAGTTTTATTAATATTTAATGAAATTTTATTAGCTTTTAACCAATCTAAAACATGTAATAATTCATCAAACATCAAATAAAACAGATTCTGTTGAGTGAATGTTTTTAGATGAATAGGATATGCTAGTGTCATCAGCAAACTGAACTGAGGAGGTTGGAACATTCACTGAGGTCATTGACATATATAATAAATAAAAGTGGACCCAAGAAAGGTCCTTGTGGTATACCTGTGTTTGATGTAGCAATATCAGAATTAAACTTATCTATACCAACATATTCAGTACGAATAGATAAATAACTGACAAACCAATCAAGAGCAATTCCTCGTACTCCTGTGTGATATAGCTTAGAAATTAAAATATTATGATCAATAGAATCGAAAGCTTTGCTCAAATCGAGAAAGACACCAATAACTTTTTCATTAGAATCTTTAGATATATTCATAAACATCCAAAAGGGCAAGGTCACAAGAGTACATTTTTTCTGAAACCATACTGACAATTATTTCAAATATTAAAAGTATTGAGAAACTTGTCTAGTCTATTGTACATTAATTTTTCATTTATTTTTTGAAAAACAAGGTAAAAGTGCAATTGGACGATACTTGTTAACAGAATGAATGTTACCTTTTCTCAATATTGGTAAAACTTTGGCTAATTTCAGCTTGGTTGCTACCTTACCACACGAAAAAGATAAATTTGAAATATGTGTCAATGGTTTGACAATATAATGAAAATTCGTTTAATTAAATACAAATTAACTTCATCAAACCCACTGCTTGTTTTATTTTTAAATTTACGACAGACTTGTAATATTTCATCTTCAGTAATAGGTGATAAAAAATAGTGAATGTTCAACCCTCCTACGACAATATTCATCGAAAGTTTTCCTTGATACAGGAATATTATTGGCAAGATGTTGGCCTACATTAATAAAAAAAAAATCATTGAATGTGTCTGCAACTTCCTGTTTGTTTTCAACCTTTATTTCATTATGAAAAATATACTTTGGGAGTTTGTTTGAACGTTTTCCAAGAATTGCATCTATATTTTTCCAGATCTTGTTCAAATTATTCTTATTATATTCCATTACTTTATCATAATAATTTTTACGAGCTTTTCTTAAAATACCATGCAATATATTCCGAAATTGTTAAAATTTATTCAGAGAGTTTTGTGTTTCTTTCTTACAGAAATGTTTATACAGCTTGTGTTTTTTAAGAATTAATTTCAATAAATTACATGTATTAGTACTCATTTCGTACATCGTACATTTTGTACTTTTTGTTTTTTAACAAGAAGAAAATTATTATTAAATATGGCAAGAAACTCAGAAATAAAGGTATCATAAGCAATATCCGCATCGTTAATGGTGTAAGTGCTTGACCAATCATGGTGACACAAATTATTAATAAATAAATTTACTGCAGCTTGGGAAAGCTTTCGATGGTACACATTTGTTTCATTATTTGAATATGGATGAAAATACTTAAACAAACAAAATACTGGCATGTGATCGGTAATGTCGGAATAAAATACACCTGATACGTTATTATAAACATTTTTCAAAATATTATCGATGATGCTTACAGAATTACAAGTGACACGAGTTGGTTTATCAATAACCGGAACTAGTCCATGCCTATAAATAATACTCAGGTAGGTTTTAATTGTATTTGAATTCGTGTTAAGCAAATTCAAGTTGAAATCACCCATTAATATCAAATCTTTATTTTCCATATTTACATTTAGTAACAAAGTATCAATTGAATCAATAAAGTCTTCAGCATTATTTTGTGGAGGTCTGTGTACTGTCCCGATAAGTACATTTTTTTTCCATGTTGGACTTCTATTTCAACAAAAAGTGTTTCACATGAGTTATTTTTAACAAACAAATTGAAATCATTTTTTAGAGTTTAAAATCAAGGCTGTCATTGAGTAACATTGCAACACCACCACCTTTTCCAATATCTATATTTTTATGTACAAAAGTGAAATTTTCCATGTGAAATAAAAGGGGTGTGTGATCATTGATCCAAGTTTCAGTGAAACCAACAACTGAAAATGTATGGGACAAAGTACTGAGGAAAAATGAAATATCATTAAATGATTTATTTAAACTTCTTGCATTAACATGTATTGCACTAAATGTAGTTTAACACTCCTTAAAGAGTTGTTAAATCATTTTCCAGATAGTATTTACAATTACAATTCAAAAATGGGGTATTCGTCAGGTATTTGGAATTTGAATCATCCGTATTATTGGTTGAGAGTAATGCTAGATCGTTATGGGCAAGACATGGCAGTCTATTTTGAGATAAATTTACAGTTGATGAAAGATCATCATCGGTGATTATTGAATTGAAAGGAAAAATATCAATAATACAATTAGGGAAATACCAATCTCTACGTTCACTTATACATGTATCGTCTACAGATCGTTAGACTAACTTACAATTTGTTTGATGTTTTTCATGACATATTGCATAAATAAATGGATATATAATGGGTTTAGTTGAGCAGACACAATTAAATAAAATGAAATATAAGGGATGTGCGATCATTAATCCAAGTTTCAGTGAAACCAACAACTGAAAATGTGTGGGACAAAGTACTGAGGAAAAATGAAATATCATTAAATGATTTATTTAAACTTCTTGCATTAAAATGTATTGCAGTAAATGAAGTTTAACACTCCTTAAACGAGTTGTTAAAATCATTTTCCAGATAGTATTTACAATTAAAATTCAATAATGGGTTTTCGTCAGGTATTTGGATTTTCAATCATCCGTATTATTGGCTGCAATTTGTTTGATGTCTTTCATGACATATTGCACAAATAAATGGACATATACTGGCTTTAGTTGAGCAGACACAATTGACAAGGGACAAGGACATATAAACTCCTCAAAAAAAGTTTGGAAATCTGAGTTTGATCGGTTATATCTCCCTTTTCGTAGTAATAATCAATGCAAGCTTGATATCATCAAAAAGATTATTTAATTTTCTTTAACATGATACCCTACTTGTTATGATTATGCCATCAAGGAAAGAGCAGTGTCTTAAAATGTGTTGTAAAGTGTAAATTGAAAAGCTGCAAAATGACCAAAGTTCGGTAAATCACCCAATTGTTGTTGTTGGTGATAAGTGAGTTTTTCATTGTCTCTTTGGTTGTTATGCACTCTTATGTGAACATTGACATGAATTGAAAGAAACACCTGCACAAATAAGCAAACAAGTACAACAAAACGTGAAACAACCAAATAAACAAACATGTATGGGCATTTAAAAAATGGATATAAGGCATTTAATCTCACAGACATTAAATCTCACCACATTAACACAAAGTAATACAAAATGTGTCAGGGGCTTGATTTGTATGGATTTTCATGTTTATCTTCCCATGGATCTAGCTTTGATTTCATCAATGTTCATTGATTTTAATAACATGATCAGAGTTCAGTATCGGGTGGACGACCCACGTGCCTGCACCACCGCCTTGCACCGCTTCCCCATGCTGTTGATGAGCTTTGTGATTCGTTGCTGTGGGATGGCATTCCACTTGTCAATCGGTAATTGACGCAAACCTGCCAATGTCGTTGCATTTGTGACTTTCTTCCGTACAGCCCGGCCGAGTTGATCACATAAATGTTCAAAGGGGTTGAGGTTTGTGTCCAGTCCATTCTCGTGATACCCTCTCTCTGAGAAAATCCATGCAAATCAGGCTCCTGCCACTTTTTTATCACTTTGTGGTGTTAATGTGGTGAAAGGTCCGTGAGATTAAATGTCTCATGTCCAGTTTTTTAATGCACATACATGTTTGTTTGTTTGTTTTTTCACTTTTTGTTGTTGTTGTTTGCTTACTTGTGCAGGTGTTTCTTTCAATCCATGTCAATGTTCATATTAGAATGTGTAACACCAAAGAGACATTGGAAAACTCACTCATCAACAACAACAAAAATTGCGTGACTTACCGAACTGTGGCCATTTTGCAGCTTTTCAATATACACTTTACACCACATTTTAAGATACTACCCTATCCCTGATGGCATAATCATAACAAGTAGGGTATCATTTTAAAGAAAATTAAATAATCGTTCCGATAATATCAAGCTTGCATAGATTATTACTACGAAACGGGAGATATAACTGATCAAACTCAGATTTCCAAACTTTTTTTGAGGAGTTTAGTACAATAAGGTTTAAGTCATAAAAACAGTATACGGGAGAAAACTAATAAATACAGTGAGTTCAAGGGTGTAAACAGGAGTTAAATTCTCAATAGCTCATCACATAAAGTTATTGTTCATAGTCTCCGGAGATCACTTTTGCAGGAAATGAGTCGTTTAGTGTCACCTTTTGTTGTTTTGATGAGAGCAAAAATTCGTCCATTTTGCGACCAGCTAGATTTGACCTTTTATTACAATCGCATGTGTTGCTGACAGTAGTTGCAGTGTTGTTTTTGTTAGGTCCTCCTGGATTGATTTGTGTTTGACCAGCAAGTTTACGACGGTTTTTGAGAATCACCTGCCGATTACGATAGGGGTCTCACTTTCTTTCTATGCTGTGTTGAATTCGAATCTGTAGGAGTTGGCTTTGGTCCAATCCTGTTACTCCTTTCAATGTCATCCTTACTGAGGGCAACGCCGAGGGTCTCATTGGATGGTTTCAAAATTATTCTTGGGTGTTGTTTTGTTGAGTAAGATCATGAATTTTTTTTATTCTTGTTCCTCCAGTTTCTGTTTCAGGTTGGTTATTTCCCGGGATAGTTACTAAGCTTGTACTTCGAGCTATAAAATACGTGTTTCTTGTCTTTCCAGATTAGTTTGGATTTTGGACAGACGCTTCTCAACTTGGTATTCAACTGAACTGAGAAACGTTTTTGTCTGTTAAAACGTCCTTGATGACCATAGACAAAATGGTTTGGTTGGCTTTTTTCCATTCCCCTAGGTAACGTAGGGGATGCGTCAGAAGCTGCCATATTGAAATTTGGTCAGTTTATACAGTAGAATACAGAATGCTCTTAACTGCAAAAAGCCAGACAAAGGATGCTTGAAGCTACATAAATAGTTGACAAAAGGCAGGGCTGAATGGTGTTATTTCATGCTTGGGAGAAGATGAATGGAATGAATAGTTCAGTATAGTAGAACCCAGCTCAGAAGACCAACATGAAATGACTAGCATGGGACTAATGGCCGTGAAATAATCCCTCAGAGAAAATACAAGTTGAGAAGATGAAGATTACATATTCCTTCATTCTGGACACTTCACGCCATGAATTCTCTCCTGGTTGAAGCTCAAAATGTTTAGCAGCTATATAGTAAAAAAATAGTGAGTTATGCAAATAAAAATCACACAGTTCCATACAAGAATATCAAAGAGCTGTGCAAGTTTTCCGGTCCAGGTTCACACAACTGAAGTAACCAGCCTTTTAATCAAGAAGAATGCTATTGCGTGTAAATAAAAATAACAAATACGAGCAAAGTATGGTTATAAACGCCGTAAAGACAATGAACATTCAGCGTCACACTCGTCATCAGTGACCATGGTGTCATTGTGTATGAGTTTCATTGAGATTCCTGAAAGTTTTCAAGGTCCCTCCAACAAACATTCAGTCATCTATAAGTACAGCTGAAGCAATTGTGTTGAACAAAGTGTGAATCACTCTCTACAAAACAATGCTAAAAAGCAAGAAACACTAAAATAATTCTTCATCACTGTATTTGCTGAACATCAAAGTTCAAAGTTTATTTATTTCCACCATTCTCAATTTAAAAATACAAAACAAAAGTGACATGCCCTTGAAATTTTACAATAAATACGGAAGACACACATTAGCAACATAATTAACATACACCGTGCACAAAATGACAATATACAAAATAACAAAAACAACACTAGATCACTGTAATCAAGAAAGTGGGGGATCAGCAAAAGCCGGTGGCCTATACAGAGCTGCTTCCAACTGATGTAGATATTAACGGATCAATAAACGTAATCTCTTTATCAAGAAAACACAAAACAAACAAATAACGGGACAGGTAAAAAAAAAGACTAAAACATACATATAGGCAAATTATACATGCGTAATATTAGGGACTATATCATTTAGCAAATTAAATTTGTACTTACGCTTAAAATTTGACATTGTTGCGCATTGTTTTAGTTCAAGTGGCATATTATTCCAAATATTTTGCAGCAATATATTTGATAGTAGTTCGTGAAAAATTATATTTATAAAAGGGCAGGCGTAAATTTCCCTGTAATCTGGTATCATGATGGTGGATTGCACGATTTGATATAAATATGTTATTGAAAGTATGGGGAAGACTCCCCTTAAAATATGAAAACATAAAAACTGCCACTTGCAATTTTGTTATTTGGTACACATTTAAAAAATGTAATTTTTGGAAGAAAGGGGTAGTGTGAGTCTGTGGTTGCAAACTAAAAATGGCTCGTATTGCACGTTTTTGAAGAACAACGAGTCTGTTTCTGAGGTACATCGCACAGTATCCCCATACAATATTGCATAAGTAAAGTGAGGTAAAATCAGTGTATAATACGAAGTTAAAAGAACTTTAATTGGAAAAATATGTTTAAGACTATTCATTAACCCTGTAGCTCTAGAAATTTTACAGCCTATGTCATTGATGTGTTCTTTCCATGTTACATTTTCATCAATTAAAACGCCCAGAAATCTTGTTTCAGATACGTGCTGTAATTTACCGTCACCTAGAAAAATGTCTAACAAGTTATCATTTATAATCAAATTCTTGGGTTTAAATATCATATAACATGTTTTATCAATATTTACAACTAGACGATTTGCAGCAAACCACTGATGTATGTTTTGCAATTCATTATTTATTGCACTTTTCAATTCAACTATATCACGACCTGATATGAAAAGATTAGTATCGTCAGCAAACATGACTGAAAATATACGGTGACTAAGGTAAGGGAGATCATTTGGAAAGAGGATAAAAAGAAGTGGTCCAAGTATGGAGCCCTGGGGTACCCCAGTGTGTATATACTGAAAATCAGATCAAATAATCAATAGAAACGTATTGTTTGCGATTACTTACGTAGCTATTAAACCAATTCAAAATTTTACCTCTAAAACCATAATATTCTAATTTTCTTAGGAGTATTCTGTGGTTAATGCAGTCAAACGCCTTGGACAAATCTAAAAACAAAATCCAATTAGAAATTCTTTATTTTCAAATGTTTCACTTATCTTATTGGTGAATTCTAAAAGGGCTGTGCTTGTTGAGTGACCTTGGCGAAATCCAAACTGTCTTTGATAAAGTATATGATATTTATTTATATACAGGGTGGCCCAGAAAGAA
>JZLH01S0095818.1:0-33912 GCA_001188425.1 Eucidaris tribuloides | reverse complement strand
ATTCACACAGTGCAAACTTTGTTTGTTTTTTCCAGTAGAGGGCGTATGTGGTCCATATACATGTAGCTCTGCTTAGGACCACACATACACAGTAGATGTGGGTCCCGTGTCGTGAGTGACCAGTGTCAGTGATCGAGGTCCAGGTTTGTAATTGTACACAGCCCGCAAGTAAAACAACAAAAAACAAACAAACAGACAAACAAATAAACAAAAAATTTTAAATTACAGCCTCTCGTCAAATGCAATTCAATTACATTCTACACACCTACTGAAGTATGTGGTCCTATGCAAAGCTATACGGACCACATACGGCCAACAGTGCAATAACCTATCAAAGTTTCTACAACGTTGAATGAATGACACTGAAATCACATTTTTTTTTTTCACTTTTGGCCTATAAAACTTATCTATATTAAACAAAACGAATCCCCGTAAGTTAATAACCCAAAATTATCCCCAAATTCCCACTGGGGGATGAAAAAATATAAAAATTAGAAGAGAAAGTTTAGTGACTTACCGCCCACATTGGTTCTCTTCCTCACTAATAAAATGTCGGGTCCTGATCACACACGATATGCCGATAGCGCATGTGACACAATAGTCTTTTTCAAGACTTTTTTAATTTTGTGAATTTTACATGCAGATCTCCAGATAATTACTTTCATGAATGAAGGGATGGAATAAATTGAATGGATGGATGAATGAATTGATGTTCGATAGAAGGAACAAGGAAGGAATGGATGGAAGAAAATTAATGGAATGAATGATGGAATGGAATGAATGAGTGAATGGATGAATAAATGGATGGATATAAGGAAGGAATGTATGGCTGATGGAAGAAAATGAATGAATGGAATGACGGAAAGGAGTGATGGGATGAGTGAATGGATGAATAAACTGCTTGATGGATGGAAGGAAGGATGGATGGATGGAAGGAATAAGTGGATAGAAAAAACAATAACTGGATGGAATGAATGGAATCAATTTTATTGCAATACTTAATGTGTTAATTTGCATGGAATATACAATCTTCCTTTCATTCTTTCTTCCATTTTCTTTCTTCCCCCATTCTTGTTTTCTTTTTATTTTTTGATATTTCATCCCTTTTTTCTTGTTTTGTTTTTCATTCTTCCTCCATTAATATATGTATCTGTCTTGTCTGTGTGTCTACATATATGAGTCATGTGCCTGTGTAGGCCTATGTTTGTCTGTGTGTATGTTTCTGTGAAAGTGCCAAATTCCGATGTAGAAGTTTAGAAGACCCCACACAAGTACGTGTGTGTGTCATGTACACAGAGACTCACACACAGTCACACACCACAAACACACATTAGGGTATATACTACGCGGAACAGACACACAAAGACACAGACAGCACACAGATCGCCACAAAATACTGGAATACAGAAACAGAGCATATGGCAAGCACGCACTGCCATTGCCCACCGGCAAGACACAAGCAACACAAGCACAACCATGCGTACCAGCGGCTTACTTGGCGAGCTCACTTATTATTATTATTATTATTTTATTATTTATTCGGCATAAAAGAAATATATACAATATAAAAAATTATAACAATATACGAAAATATACCACCAAAAGTGCACCCCTCCAAGATGCCTGAAGGAAAAAAGTAATTCAAGATTACTATGGCCAAACAGGCCTTTATACAACTCGTATCCTTGCACACATTTCAGCAGGTGTCAGCCGCGGGTTGCCAGGTTTTTCGATTGTCAAACCCAAATTAGGCAATACTGCACAATTCAGTGAAAAAAGGCCAAAAATTCGGATTGATGCACCATACCCTAATTTGGGTTCAAAATAACGTTTTAATCAATTTATGAACCTTCTGAAACCTCTGACCTGCCAGCCGAAAATTGAGTGCCGTGGTTTACGCGGAGCCAGATTTTTTCACGGAAATACATGCACACCGCCTACTTCTTCGACCTTGTGGCACATATTGGACTGAAAATTCCCCGGAAAATAGGTTTTATAATGAATTTTTTTATAGAGTCAGTGAAAAGGCCAAAAACGGCCCAAAAAGCCGTATTGGCCGGCACTTTGAATTTTTTCCGGCCAAACGATCATAAAAACGTGTTTTGGCCGGAAAAAGGCCAAACTGGCAACCCTGGTTCAGCGCCTGACGACAATTTTTAACGGTGGCGACAATTTGCCGATAGGTTTCGTTTTCATGGCACAAAATGTTGTCAGGGAAGCAAAACACTTGGACTAAGCAAGGGCGTCACAAAGTATTTAGAATTGCCCGCGGACATCAATTTCACAGTGCCGATTCATGCAACTGAACCTGACGGCACGCGGCATGATACGTACACGTATCGCCACTGTCACAAATATGTCGCAGGCGAGGCGGCGACAAATTTATGCCATAACAGACAGCCCACATCTCCCTGGTAAACTAGTAACGTCTGTGTAGGGCCTATGTAGGCTACACGGAATGTGAAACCACATGTTACTTTTATGGGGCTGTATCCCCTGTCGACCAGAGATCCCATAAGTGGAGCCTTAAAAATCAATAAGGCCGACCTCAGAATTTACAGTTCAGGGTTCAGATGCAATTTGTCTGTGATTATTTCTAAAAAAGCAGGAAATTTCATTTGGATGGGGGGGGGCTACTTTCCAAGCCTGATTTATATCTTGTACATGTACATTGAACCCTATGGGAAAACTGATGGCTGTTTTGTGATTTCAGGGGGCTATTTTGCTATTTTTTTGGGGGGGGGGGTCGCTAGGACCCCGGGGGGGGGGGCCACTTATTATAATTGTGTGATATATCAGTTGAGACCCCCATTTTCAGCCCAAAATTTCCGTTCCAAAGCATCTCAATTTCAGAAGTCACGGAAATTTTTTGATTTTTCCAGTTCCAGCGACCCCCAAATTTGCCGTTTCGCTTCTGATTTTTCGCTCGGCCGCGCCGCTTTGTGGCGCAGCCGAGCCAGCTAGAGCATCACCCTTTCAGCACGGCGCGCCGGAACTTCGCCGCGGTGCAGTTCCAGAGCATAGCATTTTGAGGTTTTCTGAAGCCTTAGCTCCAGTTCCAGAGACCCACATTTTTCGGTCAAGCCCGTTCCTGGAGCCCCCGATTTTCAATTTCGGTGCGGCACATAGGCATAGGCCCTACGCGTACGCATGTTTTTTTGTCATAATAATATCGACTTGATTAAAGACTATTACATCAAATTGAGGTCACGCAAATGTAAACGCTCGTAGTGCGCGACTTTCCAAAATTGGATTTTATCTTCTGCAAAAAACTATTTGCGGCCTAATTTTGACGGTAAAAAGCATATGGAATGGTAAGTCTTTTATTTCTGCATGTCTAAATGTAGTGTAAGTGTTAAAGTAACAAGTAATTTTACAATTATTCCGATTTGTATTGCAAGTGCGAAGTATAAATAACTATCGTGTAGCTGTCATGGCAGAAGATGGACCACCGTTTACTTTGCACGTGCAGCTATGGAGCTATCCCCTTGTGTGAAAATGCTATGCTCTGGAACTGCACCGCAGCGAAATTCCGGCGCGCCGTTGGCGTGCCGTGCTGAAATGGCAATGCTCTGGCTCAGAAGCGGCGCGGCCGAGCGAAAAATCAGAAGCGGAACAGCAAATTTGGGGGTCTCTGGAACTGGAAAAATAAAAAATTTTCTGTGATTTCTGAAATTGAGATGCTCTGGAACGGAAATTTGGGCTGAAAACGGGGGTCTCTACCGCGGCACATATGTATCACACAATTATACTAAGTGCCCAGGCTTAGCACATAATTCCATAGAAGAAGTCGCCCTCTATCATCAAATTTTTAAAAAACTCCAAGAAAGATCAGCAGACAGCTGTAAGCGGTAGTATAGCATCTACTTGCATTATACACCCCTTACTTGTATGGTTAACTTAAGTAACTGAGTGAGGCCATGCTTGGGAACGACCCGTAGTTACGACTGTTGCCTTTCTCATGATCGCTCGTGGTAGCGGCGGTTTGGACTGCAGTTTGCTGCAAGACATGAATGTTGTGAAATGAAACGTTTACGTACTGTACAAAAGCTGTAATTTATCACATTTCAAATTCAATGGAAAATGTCCTTTCAAAAGTTTGAATTTGAGTTTTAAATTTGAATTTCAACTTACGGTAGTCTACCGAGAATTTGCCTGTCAGTGAAATCTTGGTGGACAACCTTCCGGCGACTTTTGCTTGGTTGGCCGGCGCACATGCCGTGCGCGCTAGTTCAAGCATTGGTATCATGGGGTGAGGGTGTGATTTCTGCCGTGCGCTGTGGATGACCGGAGAGGGTGTCCCGCATTGTAAAGGGAGACGGTCCGGCTACGATTGCAGAGCTATGGGGTAATACAGCATCTTTTGCTCTTTACTAAATATATGCACAGTGATGCAAAGCTTACGGTTTCTTTTCGTGGGGTGCGAGGTGCGACTGTCTCTGCATTTTGCCCCCAAATAACGTTTGACCATAAAAATTAGGATTTTGATGTAGACTAGTCTAGTATGAAGTCTAAAAAATAGCACACTTCAATTGAAATTTAGAAAAAAAATTGTATAACTCGCCTAAATCTGGAATTTGCGTCATAGTTCCTTTTCCACGCTGAGCCCTTTCCTCTTTGTACGCCTATGGAGTTGAAGGTAATCGGAAAGTTCAAATCAGACCGATCTCCCGAGCAGCACACACACGCAATACGATTGCTGATAGCTGCACGCAATGAACAGATGCGCACTCGCAACTGGCTTGTTCTTTCTGGAAATTACTTCTCGTGAAAAAATGTGCTAAAATTGGGTGGAATAACATCATCTACAGAGCTGTCAACAGATATATGTGTGAGAAAGACTATACAGACAAGGTACAATGTATGATGTCAGAATTGTGTTACGTATGTGAAATAATGGCAGTAGTATGGGCACTGTCAAGTGGAAACCCCATCGCAATGTGAAGGTTGTCTGTCAGAGGCCATGCTGCTGCACGGTGTCTGGTCAGGCTACTAGCCCATAGTTCTACGGGTGAGTAAGGCTTGCCATACAAGTTGTCTGAGTGTCTTAAATACCATGAATACTGTCACCTAGTGCACACTCTTTCAGAGAGTCTGCACTTTCAAACAACTGTTTGACATTTTAACCTAAATTTCAAAATATCTAATTTAGTTCATTATTGAGAAAGCACAAATGCTCACCTACTTTACGTTCATGTCCCGATTTTCTCCGTTAAGTGTTGAGTTTTCGGATGGAAAAATAAATCTGTAGAAATCACCTTCCACACATCCGAACAGCTTTAGCCAATAAAGCAATAACATTTACAGTACCCAAATATACAAACGTATTTCAAACGTAAACTCAAGTGGTCCTGGACAACTATACCATAAGCACCGAATACTGAATAATATTTTTCTTCACGTCAAGTCCCTCTTATACAAATCGCATACAAATGATTCCCCCCCCCCCCCCACTAAATGAACTCTGTATCAATCGTCTAAATGACATCCTGGCTCCATATATCGTCTCTCATTCCAACATTTAACGTGTTTATGTTCGTATGTATAATGTATTTCATGACCCGTCCCCGCGAATCCCTGATAAAGTCGCACACCGCAAACATAAGGAAAGTACCAAATATTGTAATTGGGATAGAAGAAATGAAAGTGAAATGTCTTCAAAATTTAATGCTTGTGTCCCATTCACACTTTGCAAAAGTTTAAATATTCACATTTTGCGCACAAAGTAATTTTCAAAAGATGTGCGACTTTATCATGGTGCCATGGTGATGGGTCACATTTTATTTTATTTTGTTGCATATTTTTTTTTTTATGTATCTACATATCATGACTTCTAATATCTCTGAGATAATGTAACAGTAATTAATAAATATCTCCCACACTCAATAATATGTTCGCCTCATTCCCAAGTCATTTTCATAAGACGTCGTTATGTTGTTTTTAAAGGGGAACCTAATCAATACAAGCTTGCTTTTAACTAGGCCCCCTTCATATTTCCTTTTATCTCCCCGTCTTGTTTATATCTTATTACATATTGATTCTTAAATACTGTACAGGTACAATTTATGTTATGTGAACTCTATATTCTTTCTTGAAATGAAACTGCAATTGTCACCTTACACTACGATATGATATGTTATGCTATATTATGTTGTGTTATATTATGTAAAATGTTATGTATATGTTATGTTATGTTATGTGAAATGATGTGAAATATGAAATAAACAAAGAAATAAAAACAAGAAACTAAATTACATCAGGCAAATCCTGGTGTGGATTTAGACCGGAAGCTTTGGCCTGTGTATGTCGTCGTCGATGATGTCGGGCGATATTGGATGATTTTGATAGATATTTCACATGTAGCTAGTATTTCCTCCCTACATAGACTGAAATCTACGCTTCACCCGTATTGGTGAAATTAAGTATTAAGTATTAAATTATGTATGCAGTGGCCAGGGTCTGTAGCCTCTTGTGAATGGATGGAAAACGTTAAGATATTCCCCTGTTTGTCGTACTTGTACAAAAGTGGTCCAACTAGCCTACCTATCTCTTTTAATCTTTACCATAATTACCAATTTTTGTAAATTGTCTATGAAAAATATGAAAAACTTACCGAAAACATTCCTTGTCTGTGTGTCTGTACCTTTCACCATTTTGAAATGATGTACATTTTGCTTATATAAGCTAGGCGTACATATGCCACATTACCTCTGTAATATTTTGTTGTAATTTTTTTCCTCTTGTTTCATATCATTTTCTGTGACCCTATCTGCTTAGCACTATGTCTTTCAAAATTTCTCGGTGACATTGCAAGTTTTAATTAACAATATGATAAAAACAAATTTAAGTTTTTGTATAAATTTGGTCCGATAATAACTCGGGCAATTGCTTTAACCTCTGCTCACATAAATTGCTAAAATCATAAATAGATTTCTTCTGATTGTGTTATCATTGACTGTATGTTAGTATACATTGTACATTTTACCAATTTGCTCGTCCCTTTCTTTGCAGGTTGAATGTGGATGGGCTCTTGGTGTACTTTCCATATGATTATATCTACCCAGAGCAGTTTATGTACATGCTTGAACTGAAACGGTTGATAGATGCAAAGGTAAAAATAAAAATAATGGTAGGAGGAAGGATTCATGTTTGTAGTTGCACTCATGAAATTTCTTTAGACATAGAATTGTGGAAATTACAGTTGCAGTTCAAAAACTTGATGTGTAGAAGGAAGAGGTAGAAAATGTCACTAAATATTCACCAATTAAATATTTTCATCATTAAGACCTAATGAACATGTCAAAATCAATTTTTGACTCTTCACATAATGTATAGAATTTAGAAAGACAAATGAATATGATTACAATTATTGAATAACTGAGAGTATGGAAGATGTTTAGTTTATCTTGCACACATTTTTCACATCAAATTAACTGAAATCTATAAGCCTAGTTATTATTGGGATAATGGGGATATATCATGTTATCGGGGGGGGGGGGGGAGGATTACATTTTCTGCTATACATGTGCTCAAGATAAGGAATCAACAGGTTCATAGTTAATCCTCCAATGCAGACAACATTGGATTTTTGGTAGTACATCTAGTTTCTTTTAAGCTCTAAAACCAGTTGCTAACCGTTATTTATGTAACTGTTCTTATGAAAATAGGGGCATGGCGTACTTGAGATGCCATCTGGTACAGGGAAGACAGTTTCTCTGCTGTCTCTGATTGTTGCATACCTTCGGACAAATCCACATGATCTCACCAAACTGATTTATTGCTCCCGAACTGTTCCAGAAATAGAGAAGGTAAGGATTCATGCCTGTTAGACTGTCTTTTTCACTTTAGAGCATCTTACTTGATTTCTAAAAATACTGAACAATAATTCAATTGTAAAAGGTACAATTAATAACTTTATAGTCGGTATTAAATTCTCAAATGGTTTATGGGAACCAAGGCCACTTTGAAAAACTTCTTATTTCTGCTGCTTGATGTTTCATTTATTGAGACCCCTCACCATCAAATATGCTAACATGATTATGTCCATAAAGTACCAAACATCCAGAAGTCTGAGATACATGATGCCTGGATCTTGGTGTGGAACAATTCATTTCACTCTGTTTTAGGTTTTACACAGAGTTTCAGACTGTACTTTTAATTTCTCTTAAACATCTGGACAAAAATTAAAATGTGCAGTTTTAAATTCATCTGTTTTAATTTTTCAAATGCATATTTTTAGTTTTATATAACAAGGTGTTAAAACCCTCCTGCACATGCAGTGTGCAACTCAATGGGAGTGAATTACAGGTAATTTATACATTTCATTGTGTGTTCCATTACTTGAATAAGATTACCTAAATATGTTGTCTGAGTTTTGTATGTATTGATAAGGAATACGATTCTTAACCCATTGAAGAATAGTCCAGAGATATCTGGGGGTGTTCTGTATTGTAAATTCATGTTATATCAATATCAAATCATCTTCAATAGGTTGAGTAATTCAACAAACAAAGAATATACACTTTTAGGATCACATGCTGCTCTTCAATGAGTTCAATAAGAAATACATTTAAATGAAAAATAGCTTCTAAGTTCGAAAATTTGTTATTTGTGTTATTGCAGGTTGTGGAGGAACTTCGAAGATTGCTGGAATACATAGAAAATGAGACTGGGGAAAAGCCAAACTTTGTTGGTCTAGCTCTGAGCTCCAGGAAGAATTTGTGTATTCATCCAGTGGTGAGTTAGCCAATTATGTTTATGTTTTTAAATTTGATATTTGTAGAAAACGTTTAAAGGGAATTAAAAAGGGGATACTAGTATGAATGCTTGGTGTGGAGTTGTGAAGAAAATTGTTGAGTACTGTGAATGAACAAAGAAAAAAAGAAAAACAAAGAAAAATCTGCCTACCAGCAAACACCTTAACAAAATATAATAGTGTTCTTTTTGCAGTTGTACCATGCTCTTATTCTGCCAATTTAGGCACGTGACACAATAGGTTGATAAAATAGGAATTTAATCTTTATATAACTTATGAGTAGATTTCATAACTCAGTTGTACCACTCACCTCTGTCAAAATATTATGAAAGGTCAGTTTTAAAAAACACTGAATGATTGATGGAGAATCTTGTGTCAAAGTTTAAATATTCAATTACATAGAGGAAAAGGAGAAGATGTACATTTGTAAGTTTGATATGACAACTATTAATCTGTTCATTACAAGTAATAAGTATACTCGGGCTGGTGTCTGTAGGAAAGGTGTGATATAGCCAAATCAACAATCTTCAATTAGTTATAAGAAACAAAGCATTTTTCTCAATTATTTCAATCCATTGGAGACTAAGAACAAGATATCTTGTGTTGTGGTCCATGAAGAATGCATGTTGAAATCACATCATCTCCAGCCGAATATGAAATGTAGATAGTTCCTTCATCATAACATATTTGAAAACCTACTGTTAACTTATTTCTTTTCATTCAGGTCAGTCAGGAAAGACTAGGTAAAGCAGTAGACAGCAAGTGCCACTCCCTCACAGCGTCGTATGTCAGGGAAAGGAGATCACATGACCCAACTGTGCCAATATGTTCATTTTATGAGGTAGGCTGGCTTGTTTTGTGCCTTTCATTTCTTTTATAAACATAACATTTACAGGGTTCCCACCCTGAAAATCAGGAAAGACCTGGAGAATAACTTTCCATTTTTCCAGTCAGGGAATATGGGCTAACTCCCTGAAATCAGAGAATTATCATGGAATTTTTGTGTCCAGTCGTGTGAGTGGTTCTGACATTCTCGCCTCGTACTCTTACCATGGACACGAGGCAAAGACAGAAAAAAGCAAACAAGAAATACGTCAAATTAATGATCCTTGAATTCTCAATTTCTTTTAGGGAAAACTAATGGATTCTTATTCCATGAAATGCTGAGAACCTTGATTCCAGTGCCAGAAGTATCCACCATGCATATGAGTGTGTACATACTGTCAGCTTGTCAGTGGTTCACACATGCAGGCAAAACTCAATTATGCAACTTGTACGCATATTGCTGAAAAAGGCAGGGGGCGTTGATAAGTTGTCTTTAGCAGTTTTCAATCATATAAACAAAATAACTTTGTCACACTTGTGAAAACATGACTCGGGACTCCTGTCACTGAAAATTTTGGACTGGTTGGGTAGCTGAGAAATGCAGACACAAACATTATGAGCAACCCAGATTTTTTAAATTGATTTTAGAGTATTTCATTTCTTCTGCGTTCAGGAGTATGATGCCAGAGGAAGAGATGCACCCATTGACCCAGGAACCTACAGTTTGGATGACCTCAAGAGAATTGGTAGAGACAATGGATGGTGTCCATATTATTTAGCCAGATACACAGTAAGTGCCATACATGTACTGTTATATCTTCACTCTTAAATCTCACTGCATGGGTTTGTTCTTTAGTAAGTAGTGTAATAAGGAAAGTAATGAGGAATACAAATACCACATTGTGTTATTGTTGTCTTTTATATATAGAATAACCTGGATCAAATTTACTTCTTCTACATTATCTTTAGCTAAGTGTACAGCATTTCCTTCAGTACCAGTAAAAATACAAATTTGTGATTGGTGTGTCAATCGTTTGGTGATTTATCTAGATAATCATTATCATGTATTGAAGTCAGTATCTTCTCTCTTACAAGGGGTCACTGACATCCACACCACAATGACACTCCCTTACTCCACTTTCTCTTGTCTTGAACATTCTCCTCTAAGCCCAAACCTCCTGCTTTTCCCTTCTTACCAATTCTTTGCACATGTCCTACTTATGTCATCCATTTCAAGATCCGACACTCTTTTCACAAGCTCATCTTCCCTTCTCAATTCATGTCCCATCCATCTCAACCTTCTTCTCATGTCCACTTCCACCACAGTTTCTTCCAGACCCAAATTTTTCATGAACTCACTTGTCTATTGCAGAGTTTCATTCCATACATTTTCTGTATCAGGTTCTTTTAGTGTTTAGCTCACCTGAGTCGTACGTAAACTTTTCACATTTTCATCTTCTTCTTTAAAACACATGATTGGATTTAACCCAAACTTGGGAGGAATGATCCTTAGGGGGTGGGGATTCAAGGGTCCTCAAATGGTACACCTGGCCCAGGGTGGGCACTAAAGGGCCAAAAGTAGGTAATTTTCAAACATCTTCTTCTCTAGATCTAGACATAGTTTTGCTAAGTCACTGTGTGTAGATACCTCTATAATGTGATGAAATATTGTTCCTCCTGACAATGCCCAGGGTGGCCCCGTTTGGCCCGTGAGGGAGGCAACAGGTTGGGGGAGGGCCCTATGGGAATAATTCACATTTACATCATTTTCTTTGACCAAATTTGGTGGAATGATCCTTAGGGGGAGGGGATAGATGGTTCCTAAAATGGTACATGTGGCCCCCATGGGGGCCCAGAGGGAAGGGCCCATAAGGGCCCAAACTTGGTAACTTTATAACCACAAGCCCATATTTAACCAAACTTGGATGGTAGGTGCATAACAGGAACCTCAATGTTATTTGGGGGTCAAAGGTCACATATGTAGGTCAAAGGTCAAATGAGGTCTAATGATAGAATATACCTGCAATTTCTACTGGGGTTGGTATCGGCCCATTTGTAGCTAACTTGGATGGTAGATGCCCTACATGTATAGGGACCTCAATGTTAGATTAGGGTTAAAGGTCACATATGTAGGTCAAAGGTCATATAAGGTCACAATGGTAACATACTAGGGCAATACACATCATGGCTCTTGCCTTGTTTTTATAAAAATGGATGTTAGAACTTGTCAAAATCAGCTGTATATGGCAAGGGGATGCAAAGTTTTCCAACTCATTCATATGGCTCCATTGATGCCCAGATATCAGGCTCAAGGGGTAAAACTATGTATATTTTATGTTTTCTACGGGCACTACATAGAGTTTGCGAGACCTCAGGTGAGCGTTGAGCCCCCCGGGGCTCTTGTTAACTCTTAACATGCCAGAGGATTTTAATCTCTATGGACTTAACGTATATTATGTGGTGCAGATCTGTGACTTCGGCATGTTAAGAGTTAAGATCCCTTCATCTGCTGTCTTCACATTCCAAGTTTCTGAGCCATACACCATCGCTGATCTAACTCAAGCCTTACAGATCTTGCCTTTCAACCTTATCGTAACCCTTCTACCTGTGAATCAAGGCCAGTTCATTGAATTCATCCACACTACTCTGCATGTTCTTGCCACTGCCTCTTCTTGCCACTGCATATTTCATATCTTCCCCCACTGTTGAATGTATCCCTATGGTAGCAAAACCTATCAACCTTCTCATTCATTATTATTACAAATTGTGTGATTTTGTATTCTCCATCAGATGTTACATGCCAACATTATTGTGTACAGCTATCACTATCTGCTGGATCCCAAGATAGCTGAACTGGTCTCCAAGGAACTCTCCAAGCAGTCTGTGGTCATCTTTGATGAGGCTCACAATATTGGTAATTCATTCCATTGCTTGCTATGGTCAACAGTTATAATAGATAATAATTACTTTTCTCTTAAAGGCAAAGTTCACCCTGAAGTCAAGTTGCTTTTAATAAAAGCAGAATAATGAGAGAAACATATGTAGTGAAAGTTTGGCGAAAATCCACCAAAGAATAACAGAGTTATGAAGGTTCAAAGTTTTAATTTTGTGACGTCACATGTGAGCAGCTCTCTATATGTCATGTAATATAAATTCAATAAATTGCTATTTTTTTAAATGATTCATGATAATTGAATAGGGTTTTTTCACAGAAGCCTATGAAATAATGCTTCTGGTAATATATTAAATGCTCAGGTAAAATAATTTTCAAATTTCTGAGAAAACGGCACTTTTATGGAATTTATATTACACGACATATAGCGAGCTGCTTGCATGTGACGTCACAAAATTAAAACTTTGAACCTTCATAAGTCTCTTATTCATTGGTGGATTTTCGCCAAACTTTCACTAATATGTTTCTCTCATTATTCTGCTTTTATCAAAACCAACTTGATATCAGGGTGAACATTGCCTCTCTTAAACCATGATTCCAAAGGATTAGAAAGACAACACTGCTAGATTAATGCGTGTTGAACAGATACCAAGGTGAATATAAACCTGTTAAAGAAGTTAAAGAGAACAATTTCCATATTCTTTGTTGTTAATGTGCATGTGAAGGGTTTAAATGAATGCGTAGATATAAATTGATATATAAACATGTATGGACATCTGAATACCCCCTTTTCCAGTTTTGTAAGGCAAACAACTTTTTAATTTGTAAACCATATGAGTTTTCCATGCAGATTGCAGTGAAAATGACTCCAGAGTCATTTAACTTTCTTAATAGTACATTTAAAAAACCTAACAAAACAAAAATGCAAGTGAACAATGTGTGACACATTTGTACGTAAATTTAAACTAGATATATTTTGATAATTGAGTTTATGTTCATGATCTGTGAATAAGGTAATACCTGTACGTTATGTTGGTAACATACCTATAAAGACAATATAATTCCATACCAACTAACTGCAGGTAGCAAGAATACCTTATTAGCTAACTTTACCCTTGGATGATATTCATGTGGTGTTTTGGTGTTTTGAATGTTTGGAGTAAAAGTCGAACTGAAACAATTCTGAGCCCAGATGATAGTTTCATCTCACAATGATTTACCTTACAGATAATGTGTGCATCGACTCCCTGAGTGTCAACATTAGCCGAAGAACACTGGACAAAAGTAATCAAAATCTTGATGCCCTCACAAGAAATATCAACAGGTGAGTCCTCAATTTTGGTAATAGATTTATTCATATTTTAATATCTAGTAAATTGATAGGTCATATCCATAAATATGTATCATAAATTAAAATTTCAGTTAATTAGGCTCTCATTAAAGTGCATGAATAGTCGATACATGCTTAGTGATATCATTTTTTTCCACAGGTTTATTAACATATACAGTATAATTAAGTGCCCTGGTAGTGCATACTCGCAGTGAGGGTATTTGATATCTTTGGTCTAGTCCAAGTCTTATTTACTAACCCTAGCCTCTTTAGTGATAAACATTGTTCTCCCAGAAGGCCCTGCAATTATTAGTATGATCCCATTTTCCACCAGGTCTCTATTTCAGGGGCGTGGCCAGGGTAAAATCTTGGGGGGGGGGTGACAGTAAATTCACACCCAAATCATATCCATTCATGGTCAAACAGCCAATATCTTAGGAGGTGCAAAATCTTTCTTAAAACACACACACACAAAATCTGATTTTCATTACTTTGAAATCAATACTGTGGTGGCCATCCCCCCTGCCCAGATTTTTGTTGACAGATAAAAAATTAAACATATTGCTTACTAAGAGCACATATTTTGGATTTACATCAGTGTAAATGTACATCAGTGATAATCTTGTATTGACAAGTGTCTTCTTTCTGTTGTATAGAATCAAAGACACCGATGCCCAGCGTCTGAGAGAGGAATACCATCGGATGGTGGAGGGTCTGAGGGATGCCAGCCGGGCCAGAGAGACTGACGTCCAGCTGGCCAATCCTGTCCTCCCTGATGAGGTCCTGCAAGGTAAATATCATGAAGAATTCTTGTTGTATTGTAAATTACCCAACATGTATCAAATTTCTGAAACTGTTCACTACCATAGTCATTGATGTATATTGTTATGGAATGCCTGCAAATGATGTTCATTTGGGTTTTTTTTTTATAATTTCCACTTAGCATACTCCTTTTTATAGATTAGCAAAACATGGTAAAACATCAACAAGAAAGATAAATTATGATCAAACTTGTCACCATGAATACTGTGTTTAAATTAATTGGTATGGCTGATTTGTAAGGCAGTTTATAGATATCTTAGAAATTAACATATAACTGTGAGTTATACATTGACCTGCATTCACAGAGGAAATTTAACATAGATATAGTTTCTAAAGCAGAGGTTTAATTTTGGAAGGGGGATTGTTTCAAAATTGCATTGTTCAACCAAGCAGTTTGAAATATTGATTCTTTGTGTAACTTAAATAAAAGCCATGTGAAGACCATGTAACTGCAATCTTATCCATTGACATTAATTCCACTTGACAGAAATTTAACAGGCCGTTTGGTAACTTTTGATGTCACAAAATTTCCATACTGAAATAATAGGTTCAATTGTACTTTCAATGATTTTTAAACCCCTCGTCTGAAAACTTCCTTCATGAATAGTGACAAAAATTGATATACCTCAACTATACCTCATGTATTTGTTTTCATTTACACAAAAACACACAACAGAGGCAGTGCCGGGTAGTATTCGTACAGCAGAACATTTCATTGGATTCTTGAAGAGGTTCGTGGAGTACTTGAAAACCAGATTACGGATACAGCATGTCGTCGCTGAAACACCGGCATCCTTCCTTAAAGATGTCTTTGCTAAAGTGTGTATAGAGAGAAAACCACTCAGGTAAAAATAAAAACAAAGTAAATATGCAGAATAAATTTGCTCTGTAATATCAAATTTATCATAAATAAGATCAAATGCTTGATCTGATATTTTTTATGACTCAGAAAAAGAGTGACCCAACAGGATTCGAACCAGAAACCTACTGATAACCGGTCAGTGGCACAACCACCCAGCTATGCTGGGTTATGCTTAATATTCATGAGCTCAGACGTAAGGAATGATTCTTGGGTATTTGTAACCAAGTAAATCGTGGCATTGCCGTTACCCAGCATAGCCTGGTGGTTGTGCCGCGGACCGGATATCAATAGGTTTCAGGTTTGAATTCTGTTGGGTCACTCTTTTTCTGAGTCATTGAAAAAATATCAGATCAAGCATTTGATCTTATTATTATTGATTTGATATTACAGAGATGGACAGCAAATTTATTCTGCATCTTAAATTCTCTCTGCAAACCTTTCCATTCATTAAAGTAAATATGGGTTAGTATAATTAGCTGTGTTGTTATTTACTTCAAAAGGTTGTGTTACTGTATACGCCATATTTTTCGCTTCTACATATTTTCGCGATTTTGCTTCAAGACAGGGAATTCGTGAGAGTATATTTTCGCGATTTTATTGTATTTGTATTCACTTTGTACAGAAATGTCAGAAAGCAAAAATTTTCGAGTTCAGTAAGTCGCAAAATTCACAAAAATAAAACCACCGCAAAATATTCAGCATATACCATATTCTGTTCAAGATTTAAGGACATGAACAAAGGACAATTTCAGGAATTATGTGATGTTGTACACGTGTACTTGAGGTGATAATACAGATATTCATGACATTGTTGTTGATTTTGGTATTATTTGATTTTTAATACATAATATTTTAAAGCACATATGTTTGTAGAAAAAACAAAATTGAGAAATATTTTTTTTTTCAACCATTTAGTAACTGATCCAAAAAAACTCTTCTAAAATCACTTAAAAGTATGCAAAATGAAAGTTAATGAATCACCATTGGTGAACAGATACTTGTTCTTTCTACTGATGTCAGTATTGCTTAATCAATTGTTGTTGTAAGTGTCATATGTGTGTATGCATTACATTCTAGACCTCCAGACTCTTGTTTGTTCAATGTGGAAGTAGTCGTGTTTTGAGAAAGCAGATGAATGACATATATTTACTGGTATTAATTCCCTGATTTCCTCCCCCATCCAGGTTTTGTGCAGAGAGACTACACTCCCTACTGAGGACTCTGGAGTTGAGTGATATCCAAGACCTGTCTCCACTCTGTCTGGTTGCTGCCTTTGCCACACTTGTTAGCACATACACAAAAGGTTTGTTCCAATAGCCAGATATAAATTGTCTTGAATCAATTTGTGTATACTACATACCTGATTGATATGTGTTATTTGCAGATAGATGAATGTGTGAACAGTTAACTATATTGTAACCTCCTCCATCAGGAAAATTTGTTTATGATGTGCCTGGGAGTATGGTCTAATCATTCACAATTTTTTTTCCAGAAAATAATATGTGAAGAAATAGTTAAATATTAGCTGTTGCCCATGGATGTGATTTTCAACTCCAAGTATGTTCATGATTTGTAGCCAAACAAACATCTTGTCTTGTTCAGTCTTGACTACAGTCACTCACAGTGTAACCTTAAAATAAATTAATCTTAAAGTTATTTATCAACAAATGTTTGAGAACGCGTACATTATGTCAAGTGTCAAAGTTGGATTTATTTTAAAGTGAAACTGAAAAATGATGCATGTTTTGTATGATATGTAGTTATGTACATCTTCCCTACTGCCTGGATTTATGCCTTCAGAAGTATTAAAGTGATAGGCTAACATTGTGGAGCTTCAATTTAAAAAATTGTCAAAATTTGATATCTGAGCTATATAGTAGTGTTCATATGGACAAATAAACACCCTAGAATAAAAAAGTTCGGAAAGTTGCACTGCCAATGGCAAGTTATGCATGAATAAACAAATAAAACTCGGGGCGAGTTTAAATAGCGTAGGTGTACACACAGTACGTCTATGGGAGAAAATGGGCAGGTGAATCCGATCAACTTACGATTTTCACTTTTTTAAAGCACTAAATAATCATTTTGAAATACAGTTTTTTCAGGGCGTCATTTTTAGACCTTATCAAAGACAATGGTAGCATGGGGAATCATGTAGCTCAGATTTTTTTAACTGTGGTAAATGTTAGCCAATACCTTTAAATTATAGTGAGTGCTTATATTAACCTCCCACAGACCCACAGAGACAAACAAGTACCCAACAACCTAAACCCACCAACACACCCCATACCTCCCCCTCCCCAACCTCTAACAATTTCTCAAACATCTTCTATTCAGCTATTAATGTTCAGATTATGCAATTTTCATTATTATTTCTGTTATTTGCAGGATTCAGTTTGATCATAGAGCCATTTGATGACAAGACTCCATACACATATTCTAATCCTGTTCGTCTCACTTCAGGTAGGGATCCTTTTAAATACCAGCAGTGAAACATTAATATTATATTTACAGAACTTTGAGTGACACAAATCCTATGAGTCCTTTATGTCAGAAAGTTACATTTCTTCAAATATTTGCATATGACAAATGTAGCATGTGTTAGCTTGACACTAACCAAAAACATCAGATTACAAATGTCAGCACTAAAACCAAGCATAATATTATGAACAAGAATAGGTATTTAATTCAATGTATACTAATGTTGAGAAGACTGTTACATAAACAAGATTTATTCTTGTATAGGATATTATTCTTCAAATTATTGTCCCTTGTTGCTCTGACAAAGCGAAATGCCTTCTGTCTTTTGTGTTGTCAATAAATGTATAGAGCTTCAGGGTACAATCACCAAATTGATACCAGATATACATCTTAATAAGGTCAAGGATAAGTTCAGATTTCAGCAAATGATTCACTAAAGACAGTTTGCTAGTAATTTCTGATCATCATATGTAGAGAGCTTTAGAAAGAACTCAACTTCATTCTTGCACATCAATTTTAAGATGTTTTCAAAAGTAGCAGCAGATTTCATGAAACAATATTGTTTGTATTTTATTTAAATTTATTGTGAAAAAGATGACTACTTTCACCATATATTTGATATTCTGTACCTTTTATAGGTAAGCTATGTTACATTGTACTAAATGAAGTAGTTAACCAAAAACCATCATGTGTTTTGCCAGCATAGTGGGACATTCAGCTCATACTTTTGTGTATTTTTTTCTCTTTGATTGTCATATGTCAGTTGCATGGATGCATCTATTGCCATCAAACCAGTCTTTGACAGGTTCCAGTCAGTAATCATCACTTCAGGGGTAAGAATTTATGAAATCTACATTACACACTAAACTGATCTATCACTTTATCTGACGACTAAGGCACCATAAGGAAAATAAGATGATTTCAATATTATACTTAATTTTGTACACATAAATTGTTTGTAATGATGGCAATGGGAAGTTCCCAAGTAGGTGAAAATTAAATGTGTAAGGATACTCAATGTTTCCAGTGTGTCAAGGGCAAAATATTTTGTTTCGTTTTTTAATTGTTGTAAATGTGGTTTATTGGTATAGTAACTTGATTCATGCAATTGTAAATAGTTGTGAGTTTCAAACAATTTTTAGTCATTTTTCACCACAAATATATTTTTTAGATTCCACTTTTCCGTGTATTTGATCACAACAGTGTTGTCAATTTCATTAAAAAAAAGGTCTATGGAAAATAATTATATTGTTCTATCAACTTATTAAAGAACAAACCATCTAAATACAATATGAACCTTGATTTTCCTGAAGAAGAAACTCTGCAACGAATATAAACTTTTGTGGATTATGAGAATTATGCATTTTTTTTCAGACGTTATCACCTCTAGATATGTACCCCAAAATTCTGGACTTCAGACCAGTCTCAATGGCATCATTCACCATGACCCTGTCTCGCAGCAGCATCTGCCCCATCGTAAGTACCTGTCAACCTTAAAATCAGCTTTAAAATATATAACATCCAGGGTCGACACTACAATGGGTGATGCTTGGTGGAAATCTACATGGCTCAGAATTGCTACCTGATACTCTCTTTCATCTAAGACAAACTTTTAAACATGATTTACTAAATCTGCCGTATTTGAAATTCACAATTTTGATTAATTCAAGTAAAAGAAAATTCTCAAATATCAGTATTATCTTGTAATGTGTTACTTGTGCAATTTTGTACCATAAACTGTACTCCTTAAATATGATTTTTATGTAGTAGAGAGACAGCCCTTATTAAGTCAGTCATAATGTGGTAGGTTTATTGGGTATTTTCTTACAAATTGGAGATGTTATTACAGAGGTTTGTGCAAAATGGTGAAAAACATGCACATTTTCTATGTATTTTTAGGATATCTATTGTTTCAAAATATATTATTTCACAAAATTCATTGCAACTTTAGAAATATCAATAATATCAAAATGAAAATTATATTGTTAGAAAGCTTATACTGTTACCTGTAAACGATACTTTTTGTAACTGTTCAAAGTTGACACTGCACTCCAAAAGTTTCTCATTGTGACAGTGTTCAAAAATGCTTGACACTTACAGAGTTAAATCAGGTTTGGCATGTAAACAAACCTTGTATGTCAGTCGTAATCAGTCCAACAACTCCCTTATCCCACAAAACATGACTTCAGCTACATGCCTACCAAATTATGTTGCCAAGTCTCATCAGCACTAAAACTGGCCTACTGACACCCCTAATAACATGTCCTAAATCATGTCTCACATGAACTTTGAAATAATTTTAGAAATGCAGTGTGTACAACATTCCACAATGTTCATGTCCACCATATGTCATTTGACAGCTTGGAAAGGAGCTACGTGTATGAATGTTGTTTGATACATGTTCTCTCCCATGTGTTTATCATGTGTTTTGTCATCCATGTGTGTTTGAATCATCTGTAGGATTCTGTTTGTAAAATTCACATTATTAGATTTTAAATTGTATGCGGTGTTTTTTTTTTTTCAAGCATTCATCTTGAATCTAACAAGTCTACCTGTTTTTATAAACTACTGCTAATTAAATTTAAAAAATAGGTAAATAAATAACATTAATAACATGTGAAATAATTCTTTTTGAAAAAATGGACTCGTAGCCGTTTCTGACATACGATTTCTGTATAAAACACAACACAAATTTTTTGTTTTTTGTAACTTGTGTATCATATATTCATTTGTTTTTCTTATATTCAGATTGTTGCTAGGGGGAATGACCAAGTTGCAATATCATCAAAGTTTGAGAGTAGAGAAGATATTGGTGAGTTGAATCATTTTAGATTAGTATCTAATTCAAATATCTCTTTACAACCCTTTCCAATTGCTGTAGATCACAATATACAAATGTAATGATTCCCTCATTTATTTTGTTTTCAGAGATTTGGACTGTAAGGCAAGGCCATTTATCATGATTTTTCCATAGTCCCATTAGTGGTATTTTACAAATCCCTAATGATGATTATTTAAATATTACTAAACCCGTAAATCAGGTTTGTTCTCCTAATACCATGTGCGCGTTTTTGAGAAAATTAATTATGACAGGTTTTTTATAATGTCGTGATCAAGTACGTTTTAGCAGTGTACAAACTACTGGGGAGTTTCACCGTGTGCAAAAAAAAAATATGTGGCTGGAATGTCACTCCGACATATGCTCGTTCACAAACTTGGGAGTGCTTGACAACCTATGCAGTCACAGTGCTTCTATGAAACCGCAGATGTTTGAAAACTGAATAGGAACTTTGGTGAGGCATTTGAGCGCAACCATTTTATAAATAATGGAGGAATGCATGAATGGCTTTTGTTAAATGCTTTCAAAAGGATACCTTCAACAGTACATTACGATGTGAACCACAGGCCTTCATAAATATTAATAGCATTGCTGTAAAGACCGATCTAGCAAGTAATGTTCGTGTCTGTGAAATCGCTGTTAACGGTGATTCCTTCTTGTACGAATGGGACTGAGGAACTTGCCTCATTAATTAGCCGATTATCTCAATAATGCGCGAATAAAAATTGGAGAACAAATGTGTTTTCTCATCAGTTTGTAATGTTATTTTGCAATACCAATCTGGAGACTGCGGAATTTTTGTTCTAGAGCATTATTTGGTCAATGCCCTACAGTCAAATTATTTGAAAACTTGTTCTGTAAGAATTACTGTTATAACAACCTCAGAAGTGTTAGTATGTGAGACATAGAGAGTTTTTGTTGGGAAGAATTTGTATTCATCACATTATGAATATTCAATATGATGTTTCAACTACTCTGTAGCTGTTGCAGTTATGGATTTTAGTTTGTCTCTGGTAGTAAAAAAATATGATAAATTTATATATATTTGTATGCAAAGAGAGTTTATTGTTTTCAGCCAACCTTATTTTATTTACCTCCTCTCGAAGCTGTGATACGTAACTATGGCAACCTATTGGTGGAGTTATCTGGCATCGTGCCTGATGGGATTGTTTGTTTCTTCACCAGCTACACGTACATGGTAAGACACCAGTTTTGTATGAGTCAAAGAGATTAAAGAATTTTGTAATAGTTGTTTATTGGGGTTGGGATACTTTTATTAATCTGGGCATTATATCATTAACCTGCTAAAAGTGTTTTTGTTTTGATATAACATACATTTTCCATAGACCTCAAATCAAGATATTTTGTCCATTGTCTTCAAAAGGTTAAAGGCACTGAATAACAATGTTTCCATTTAAAAAAAATGTTAGCTACATGATTCCCACTGCTAGTAGTGTCTTTGATAGGGTCTAAAAATGAAGCCCTGAAAAAATTGCAGTTTAAAACGATCATTAAGTGCTTTAAAAAAGTGAGAATCATTGAGAGACCATTCTAGCTTTGCCCCATAGACTGCTGTGTTGCAGAATTTTCTATCGCCCGATAGGAAATTCATGTGCCAATTGTATCTGTACATATTGCACTAGTGACAGCATAACTGTCCAAACTTATGTATTCAAGGGTGTTTATTTGTCCATTCAAGCACTGTCAGGTAGGTCAGATTGCAAAGTTCAACAATTTTTTAAATGGTTCTTCCACAGTGTTATATAGTGTCTTTAAGATAATCATAAAGTAGACTTAACCCTATTTTAACTGGGCTATTTCAGACCAGGTTTTTACTGGGGGGGGTCAATTTGACCCCCCCTTCAGATTTTGGCCGCCGATCGCGCGATCGCCGCGAAAATTTGCATGCGCATAGAGCCGGATGTAAACTACACGACTGTATAGTAAAATTTTCAAAAAAATTATTTTTTTTCTTTTTTAAAGACACTATGTACAGTGTGAAGCCTTGATTTTAAAAAATTGTCAAACCTTGCTTTCTGACATATCTGGTAGTGTTTGGATGGACAAATAAACAACTTAGGCCACAAAAGTTTGGACAGTTATGCTGTCACTAGTACAATATGTGCTGATTCAAAGTTGCACATTAATTTCCTATCGGGCGATAGGAAATTCTGCACACAGCAGTCTATGGGGGAAAGCTGGAATGGTCTCTCAATGTTTTTACTTTTTTTAAAGCACTTACTGATCGTTTTAAACTGCAATTTTTTCAGGGCTTCATTTTCAGACCCTGTCAGAGACACTGGTGCATGGGGAATCATGCAGCGTCAGATATTTTAAACTGGAAACACTGTTATAACAGTGCCTTTAAGTAATTAATTTATGCAAATAAGTGCATGAAATTATGTTTTCGCTATAACTCGCATACAATAGCTACTAGAATACTAATTTTGGTGAAAATATTCATTCTGACCATTCTCACAATTATCTACAAAAAAAATTGCCGAATTGGAATTAATTTCTTATGTATTTTATTGTTTGTGAATTTCTTATGTATTTCCTTGTTTTTTTGACCTTTTGTTTTCTATTGTTTTTTCGATGAAACTTTGTTGGGGACACTTTTGGAATCATAAACAGCATAAAATTAATTCATTTCAGCCAGTAAAAGAAAATAATCATAACAGTTATGATTTTTGGCTGAAAACACAATTTGCAATGATTTTGTCACACGAAATCACGTTTTTGAGCAATTTTGGGTTGACATGCATGTATAAAAGTCGCGCAGCGTCGTAACGGTACGTTCGATTTCGCGAAACGGTCTCAAAAGATGCGCAAGACTTGAAAGTAAAAAGTCAGCGAGCGACGCGATCACAAATTTTGCCGCGCGCATGGTCGCGAATTCGTCCGCGGAGGGGGGTCAAATTGACCCCCCCCCCCCAGTTAATATAGGATTAATACCTACTCTAATGTGTCCTTGAAGATTTTTATACCCCTGCCAAACAAAGTTTGATGGAGGTATATAGGAATCAACGTACGGTTCGGCGGTCAGGCAGGCGGGCGCTACATCGATCCGTCCGTCTGTTGCAAATCTTGCAGATCAAACTACTTCCTCAGTGTTTGACCAATTTGGCACACACATTTGTCTTGGGGTGAAGTTGTGCAAGATAAATTTTTTGCATGTGTCAGAAACTGTGTTGCCATAGTAACGGCATACTATGTAAAAAAGTCAGGTAAAAATTTTGCAGGTCAAATTACTTCCTCAGTTTTTGACCAATGCTCGTGAGATTTGGTACACACAGTAATCTTGGGTTAATGATGTGTAAGACACATATTTTGAATGTGTCGGAAACAGTGTTGCCATGGTAATGGCATATAGATGGCAATAATTTAGGTAAAAATCATGCAGATTGAACTACTTCTTCAATTCTTCACCAATTCTCATGAGATTTGGCACACACATAGGTTTTGGGGTTAAGACATGCAAGACACATTTTGAATGTGTCAGAAACGATGTTGCCATGGTAACAGTATATTATGACAATAAGTCAGGGATGTGATGGGGTGGGCGTAGTAATCACCTTCAGTAGATATTTCTAGTTTTCCTTGTACTTTGTTAAATGTAAAACTGTTCAAGTCATTTCAAACATTACAATCTGTACACACAATACCACAAAGTTCACAGACTATGTACCTTCAACATAATGCAGCTGTCTCAATTAAAAATTAAAGCAGAAAATTCTAAATTGGTATCCATTTAATGTACAAAAACATGGAGTTTGCACTTCAAATTTGAGTATCATTTTCATGATTTTCAATGTTATTCTGTTCTAGGAATCGATAGTGGCCAACTGGTATGAGCAAGGAATCATTGACAATATCCAGAAGAACAAACTGATGTTTATTGAGACCCAGGATGCAGCTGAGACCAGTGTGGCATTACATAACTATCACAAGGTAACTGTTAGATAATTGATAGTATAGGTGATTGATTGATTGATTGATTGATTGATTGATTGATTGATTGATTGATTGATTGATTGATTGATTGATTGATTGATTGATCAGTCAAATCGATAAATCGATTCATTCATTCATTTTTTTCCTTCGATAGAAAGCATCATGGAATAAAGTTTTAAATCATTTCCAAAATGTATAGTAAATCTACATAGTTTTGCTCAATAAAAATCAAATAACTTCCAACTGATCTTTATATACACAATTTCAAATGCATTCATTCCTTTGCTATGAATTTTCCCCACAATATTTACACTTTTCTTACTGTCCTGAAAATGTGCATGTACATGTACTGGTTTGTTTCCAGTCATATAAAACACTCAAGAAATATAATTGCTTGTAATATAATTAATATTTAGACATGGCTCCGTTTATTATGGTTATTATGACACAGTACTTAAATCCATGTACCAAAATCAGTAATTGTTATCCTTCATGACTTATGCTATTGAGGATACAATTTTGAATGATTTTACATTACTAAGAGACCAAGTGTTGTACTGTAATACATGTCAATGTTGTGAGAAACAATGGTTGATTATTCAATGTATGTCTTATTCTACTCATGTTGTAGCAGTGTATGAATCTGTATATTTCTATCACTTTTCTGTACATACAGGCTTGTGAGAATGGAAGAGGTGCTGTCTTGATGTCTGTAGCCAGAGGAAAGGTGTCAGAGGGAATTGATTTTGGTATGTAACAAGTTGATAACATGATATACTGACTGGTATGATCATTACCTGAAGCTAACATTGCTTTCATGCTTGTACATTATCAATACAGTATGCTATCACTTAATGTTTGTTTTCCTTGCATATTTCCCTCATATTGTTTCCCCCCCCCCCGTTTTTTTTGGGGGGGGGGTGTTTTACTGTGTACAAGTACATTCATATTTTCAAATGTGTAATTTATTCAGGGCTCCCAGCCCATCAGGGAAATCAGGGAAAATTATTTTACTTTTTTCCAGTCAGGGAAAAGTCAGGGAATTTGATAAAAATGCCTCAAATCAGGGAAAAGTCAGGGAATTTTTATTGGCCCAAAAATCAAAAGTATTCGGTCAGACTCTGTTATATTTTGTTATACAACAACAACAACTGCAAATAGTTCACTGCAACAACATAGAAAACATGTGAAACTGGAAATGAGTTGAAATAATTATCATGGAATTTTGAGACAAAATCAGGGGAAAATCAGGTAATTTTGTTTTCTTGAAATGCTGGGAACCCTGTTATTTTACTTGTTGGAGGGCTTCCTTGTAATGCAGGCCTACCTGGCTCTGAATGGGACTACCCTGCTTGTAGATAAGACATAAATAAGTAAATAAATAAATAAATAAAATGCCTAGTTGAAGGAATGAGTTGAAATTTGTTGTAAGTGAATATACTTTGAATATTTTTATATCCTGCAAAGAAAATGTGTTGTAGAGTGCAGACAAGATATGGGAGGAAATTTATTGATCAAAGTGAAATTTGAATTTAACATTCAATCTATAAGCATTAATTGTAATTTGATAGTATTCCAACAGATTTTGACATTACTGTTGAAAAATCTTCAAACTTCTGAAACCAAAACTGAACATGCTCCTCAACTTCTCCAACAATGCTGCTTTTGAGACATAATAATCACAAATAATTCAAAATAGATATGAAATAAGATGTGTATCTGTATGTATTGACATCACATACCATTGAATCTGAATTGTCTCTACCTTTAGATCATCACTATGGCCGAGCTGTGGTCATGTTTGGTATCCCTTACGTCTACACACAATCCAGGATACTGAAAGCACGTCTAGAGTATCTGAGAGATCAATACCAGATAACGGAAAATGATTTCCTGACATTTGATGCCATGAGGCATGCTGCACAGGTAATGGCTCATAGTTATTCTTACTTATACTTGGTTTTCATTTTCCCATATTTGGCAGTTGGTGTAACTCTGTATGGTACCTTGAAGATGTCCTGACTGAATTTTCATCAGTTTTCATACTATTTTTTGGCAAAGAATTGCTGTTAGTATTTAACAAAAATTATAAACATTTTTCCAAATGGGCCTGTTAGTAATTTTGCAGTACCTTATTACTATTAATTAACCTGTTGGCTACGGGAACAGGCTGTCTCATTATTAATTCTATTGGAAATTACAGAATCTCAGAGGCAACATATTAACCCGAAGAAGATGGTTAATTTTGCTTTAATGTGCATTTTTCATAGATCTCGAGACAAGATATCTTGTGTCTAGTCTTCAACTAGTTAAGAATATGTAGTAATGAGTTTTCAGAATTTGTAGAGAAACATCCCAACAAGCTTTTGTTAACAAAATTAAAACTTGGACATCCAAGCTCTGTTTTTGATCTTCTGTCTTCCCCCCCCCCCCAAAAAAAAAAAACGATTAAAAAAACACTTGTACTATCCATTTGATACATACACAGTATTTGTTAGTTATTTCGCTAGATGAAAGCCTGTGGTTTGTCAGGATGTACAAGTATTAATTGTTTGTGTGTTCCATTATCCTTTATCCATTATATGGGTATGTAAGGTGACCCATCCTTCCTCCTATTCTCATTTCATACAGTGATGTATGTTGCATATTTATGATTCCATTTATTTCAGTGTGTTGGAAGAGCCCTCCGAGGCAAGACAGATTATGGCATTATGGTATTTGCTGACAAGGTAAATTGTTTGTCATTTGCTACTTAGACTTCCAAAATGTTGAGAATATTTTGGGGGATCCACAGTTGAGTGAAGATTGCAGATGCCAAAGATATATGATTCCAACAAATATGAAATTGATTTCATAGATATCCAAGCAGTTAGTTTGTGTAATGAAAACAGATGTTTCCCCATGGGTAGATTATTTCTCACAGTGTCACATTTTCCATAAGTGATTTTAGAGCAATACATAGATAGATAGATAAATAGACAGAGAGATAGATAAATAGATAGATAAATAGATAGATAGGTTAATACATGTATGGATAAATAGATAGATAGATAGATAGATAGATAGATAGATAGATGGACATAGATAAAAAGACGTTTGCATAGACAGATAGATAAATAGATATACATAGATAAAAGACATTTACATAGACAGATAGATAGATAGATAGATAGATAGATGGATAGACATAGATAAAAGACTTTTACATAGACATATAGATAGATAGATAGATAGATAGATAGATAGATAGATAGATAGATAGATGGATGGATAGACATATAGATAAAAAGACAATTAGACGGACTGATAGATAAATAGGTAGATAAACATATAGATAAAAAGACATTTAGATAGACAGATAGCTAGATCGATACATGTAGACAGATAGACATAGAAAAAAAGACACATAGACATATAGACAGACAGAAAGATAGATAGATAGATAGATAGATAGATAGATAGATAGATAGATAGATAGATAGATAGAGATAGACATATAGATAAAAAGTCATTTAGATGGACAGATAAATACATAGATAAACGTATAGATAAAAAGACATGAAGGTAGATAGATAGATAGAAAGATAGATAGATAGATAGATAGATCAGTGTTGTGATAGATGGATAGATATGCTCTTCACTCATGCTCATCCCTGCAGTGTAGCACAAATTTTGTTAGGTGTGTGTTGTTATCTAAGTCTAAAGTCTAATTCAGTTTGTGTTATAAAATGACAGTTTATCTGTTAGCACTGAAAGGGAATTACATTTATCCATTTAATTAATAACAAAATGATAAACACAACTAGTTGTAGCAAAAGTGTTGAGTTAATTCATAGTCTGGAAAATTCATACAATAGCCATATATAGAGAGAGCAAGCTGAAATGTAATTTATGGTACTAACTGTAGCAGGAACTACATGCTAGTAAATAATGAAGAGATTTATATGTTGTACTTGAGAACACATTGCCTGTGATAAAGTTATCAGAATTTATCTGATGTATCGTCATTTGTTTGTTTTCCAGAGGTATTCCAGAGCTGACAAGAGAGGGAAGCTGCCCAAATGGATCCAGGAATACATCAAAGACAGCGTCCTCAACCTCTCCACCGACGAGGCCGTCCAAATCTGCAAACGTTTCCTCCGCCAGATGGCACAGCCATTCAAAAGGGTATAGTCTAGTCAATCTTTGGATAATAGTGGCTTGACCTGGAAAAAAAGGGAAATTACTTGTGTTGGAAATGTTCCTTAAAGCAACATATTGAAAATGAGAAAAAGGGATCTGGGCAAAATGTATGTTATTTTGCATAATTTCAAAATGGCTACCTCATAATTTCAGTGAAAATGCATGAAAAATTAGTAATTTTGGTATAAATGAAGTCACTTTCACTTGCGGCTTGTACAGATGTGTTTTGTTGTGAAAAGGGAAACTAAGTAACAATTTGGAGTTGGCAGTTACTTTCTAAAGATGGCCTGCCCGTATTTGCATAAGAAAGACTGACTGCTATTTTCTCTATTTTGACTAACATGTATGTATACATACATCACCTGATATCCTTAAGAAGTAGACGGGGGAAGTGCTGAAACATTTTCAATATGTGGTAGTGTCAACAAGTGTGTGCATATGAACAAATGAATAAAAAGAAAAAAAAGAACTTCTCGGATTCAGCTAAGTCCAACAACATTCAAATACCAAGTAGGTGCCATACAAAAAACTAAAACCAATATGTCGTCTGAAGTTGCTTTTTGATAGCATTATTTACAAATTTGCTTTGCAGAAAGAAAGTAAGGGAAATATCAAATTTGTTGAAAATTTTCTGTCATAAAATAAGTAAAGCTCAGGAAAAATATTCTTAGATTCCAAGCATTTAAAAGAAGGTTGTTATTGCAGAATTTAATATGGTAGGGATTGTCAAAGATTTTGTTGAATTTGGAAAAAAGCCCATCATGCTGCAAACATGCATGCATGTTTTTCATGTCTGATGTATATTTATATGTATATTATCATCATTCTGTTTGTATTCTATGTAGGAGGACCAGCTGGGTTTGTCTCTCCTCACTGTAGAACAGTTGGAGTCAGCAGAAATGAAGAAGAAACTTGACCAGACAGTACATCAAGTATGATACTACTAAACAGTAAAGAGAGCAGCAATAATTGAGGAGACTCTTTATCCCAAGTGCCATGAAACTTGATGATCAGGAAACATAATTCATAGATGGAGTAGAATCGGGAAACTGAGAGTTTTGGTGTCAACAAACTTTAGCTACTTTTAACAGTTCAGGGATACGATTGTATGAAGAGAGCTGGAATTTCAGTATCAGTGAACTTCAATAAACTACTCAGTACTATGATACATATGTTGCTTTTTCGCTAACAGTTTGAAAAAAATTGACTCCAGTCGATTTATGCTGTACGTGGTGCAGGAAAATATTTTACAAGAGCTGGAATTTACACAGATGTTGTATTTTTACCCATTTATTTTTCTCTAATTGATTAATGTGAAGTTATCAGGGCACACACATGCTAAAAATGGTGGTTCCATGACATTTGCTCCGGCGACAATTGCTCCGACGATTATTTCATGCACTAACCCTGACCTAAACTCTAACCCTAACCCTAACCCTAACCTTAACCCTTACCCTATTCTGAACTAGAAACCCAATAGCAACCTTAAACCCTAACTCTTTGTCTTCTGAGATATTGCCACCGGAGCAATTGTCGCCGGAGCAAATGTCGGGTCACCAAAAATGGTACCCACAAAAAAGTGAAATGGTAGTAGTTGTTACGAGTATTCATGAATTTATTGTACCCCTACACTAATCTATATTAGAACGCAATGAAGCAAGTGGTTAACCCATTTAAGACGGTTTGATTTTGCTCTAACTTGCATTTCCTGTAGACCTCGAGACGAGATATCCAGTGTCTTGTCTTCAACGGGTTAAGTAATGGATTGATTTTGGACAGTCTCTCGTATAACTAGTGCAAAATGAGTTTATTTGCTTTATGCATTGACATATTATTTGTCAAAAAATAATCTCAGTTCCCTGTATCCACAAAAGGCATTACTTCCACAAGTTCATGTGGAAAATTGTGGTAAAAATGTTAACCCTATCTCTGCCGGGGTATTTTGTGAGATTATATGGCCAGGGGAGGGGAGGTGGGCCTCACAGGCCCCCCCTTCAGATCTCGGCCATCGACTGCGCGATCGCGACGAAAATTGGCACGCATATCGCCGGCGACCTAATCTACAAAATAGTATAGTTATTTTTTTCGTGAAAAATTGTTTTTAGTTAATTATGCTAATTTATGCATAATTAATCTGTGAAATTATACTTTTTGCTCTAACTCACTAATTAAAGCTCCAAATGTTCTAATTTCTGGTGTGGAGACCCTTTGTGGGGTTCTTAGCAAATGTACTTGGAAAAAAATGCGATATCAGAATCTATTTCTAATGTATTTTATTGTCTTTACAATTTCTTATATATTTCTTTGTTTTTTTAGACCTTTTGTTTTTTATTGTTTTTTCGATGAAATTTGTCGATGACACTTATGCAATCATAAACAGCCTAAAATTAAGTAATTTGAATCAGTAAAAGCAAAAATATTCATGCATTTATGATTTTTGGTTGAAAACACAATTTGTATTGAAATTGTACACAAAATCACGTTTTTGAGCAATTTTTGGTGCAACATGTACAAAATTATGCGTATTTTCGGAACCGCGTACCCGGGCATCGCAAATTTGGTCTTAAAAGATGCGTGAGACGCGGAGGAAAAAAGTCAAGAAGCATTGCGCCAAAAGCTTTTCGCGTTGCAAAAATATCGCGCGAAACGTCGACGGGGGGGCCTCCCAGGGCCCCCCCCCCCCAGCAGAGATAGGGTTAATACTAATACTATATTTATTGAACCAAACATATGAAAACTCATGTTTTGTAACAATTCAGCTGATAATTGAATCTTCAATATGACAATTTGTGAGTGACTTAGAACATTCCTCTGATCATTTGGGACAAATTGAAAGATAAGTCCAGATTTCAAAATTGATCATGTATTAATTTGAATCAGTAATCTGTCACCATCTATTGATGACTAACACTTTGGGTGCTGGGCTTAAAATTCAGGTGTGTTAACCAGGGACTGGATTGTTTCGGACTAATGTGTATAACCTTTCCAAATTGTACGATTTTCTGTAAAATCGCAAATGCTATCAAGGCAATACATTTTAACTCATTTATTTGGTTCATTGTGTATTCATTTTACGATAAATGTCATTTGGTAGGAACTTCAGGGTGACATTTGTCATTCGAATTAAAAGTATATGGTATGCGCTGATTGTTTTGCCTGGCGAACAGTTCGCCGATAGTACTGAGTGATAGTCAATCCCTTGGGCGATACAGGTTCGTCGATAGCACTCAATAGTGTTAAGTAGTTTTCTGTTTTTGTCGATTACAAGGAGAACCTGATGTGAATATATGTCAGAAGAAAGTGATATTTATAAGAACCTTTGCCAGTTTGGGCTTAACAACAGTATTGTGAACACATTTATATTTGTTTGGTTTGTTGTTTTAAGCTAAAAAAAATATCTGATCTAATCAAGGTCAAGTTGTAAGGACTTAACAGTTTGTATACTATTTTAAGTTCAAACAGAGTTCATGGTAAGCATAATCCAGAAACATGTGAATGCCCTTATGTTATAGCTTTGACATGGACGTTTCTTCCAATTGTTGGTAGGCAAGAGGGAGAATGTCTACACAGTTATTATCTTGTTGCTTTTAAGTCTTTTAACAATATACTTGAAGCCTGACAGCACCACATGATATTGAACTTTTCAAAACAATGACACATGGAGATCCCACAGACTTTCAAAATCTTCTAACTTTGCATGTAAATTTTGGATGAGAATATGTTGTGTAGTAAAATTATCAGAAAAATCAACTCAGCAAATGCCATGAACAAATAATGAATTATAAACTTACATTATGAACGACAAGTATGCTTATCTGTGGTGGTTGGGAATTAGTTGATAAACCTGCCCATGGTGGTTTAGGAGTTAGGGAACATTGTA
Organism: Eucidaris tribuloides; assembly: GCA_001188425.1. NCBI lineage: Eukaryota > Metazoa > Echinodermata > Echinoidea > Cidaroida > Cidaridae > Eucidaris > Eucidaris tribuloides. The sequence goes on along the minus strand of JZLH01S0095818.1, from coordinate 1,089 downwards.
ATGTACATTTGTGTATTCCTTGTATACAAATACAAAGATCTGCTAACTGCTTTGGCAATTAATGGACACCCCTATTTAGTTTGAATTTTCATAGATATGAGTTTCATGTACAGAAACGTGATTAAGTCCCAAAGGTTGACATCACAGTAAGTTTGCTTTGGCCTTGTCTCAAGATGTGTTGGTCTTGGTCATGATTATGAGGATTACAATTCAAAGCAACACAGAAGTCACCTATATCTTTATTACTTCATGAAGTATGTAACTGAAACATGTGTCTTTCACACAATTATTTTGTTTTTGGAGGAGGGGGTGTAATTCCGGTTAAAAGATGCTGTAAACTATATGATTGATCCAGCAGTGTGCCAAAAAAGTAGTTTGAGGTCACATGTAGTTCCAACTTTGCTGCAGTATCATTATTTTTCTCGTTTCTGAACTACTAAGCAAGTTTCAAAGACTGAGGCCAGTTGACTTCTCCAATAGTCAAACATATTTGTCAGGGCCATATCAGTGGCTTACTGGCTTGCTTTATGTGTTATGCCTGTACCTTGAAATTTATACACATTTTGAAGGAACTTGATGTATCATTATTAATCATTGGCAGTATAACTTGCAATTAAAAGGGGAAAAAAATATTAAATGTGCTGTAAATATGTATAGTTCATCTTTTTGTAATAAACCCTACACAAAACATTGTGAAGGAAAACTTGTTTTGATTAGTTCTTGTTTTATTTCAGAAGATGTTTAATGTTTGCATAACAGATGCTTTGAGTGATTATTGTTTATGATGTGAGCATGAGTGCAGGGATATATAAAATAACATACTGGAGGAAAATAATCTCAGAGATATTACATATTACATTTGAATACCATGCCATGGTATAAAACTACTGATTTGGCATGAGGTTTGCAGAAAAGGAAACGGGTTACAGTTTCAGTATTATTTCTCAATTATCATTTTTTGCTTGTTATACGCCCGGCTACGGGACGTATTATGGTATCACGCTCGGTGTCCGTCTGTCCGTCTGTCTGTCCGTCTGTCCGTCCGTTAACTTTTCCTTGTAAATGCGATAACTTCAGTTTGACTAAACC
>JZLH01S0095808.1:3439-14184 GCA_001188425.1 Eucidaris tribuloides | reverse complement strand
AATTCAACAATATACATTACCTGTACATTGTATAATTATGTAATGGGCAATATATTGTGCATTCGTTTGGCCAAAGTTCCACAATGGGTTGGAGTATGCGAACGAACGGCGGACGAATGTAAGAACGGGCACCCAGCGTGAGAAACGTTTTTAAACGCTTTATTTCCATTTCAATATTTTTGAGCCCAACTTTTCATCTTGTCGTCAAACATCCACATCACAGTCATGTTTTTTCTCTTTTGACATCATCATGTCTCAATTGCTTTTGAGTGGGATAGCGGCCCGATGTAGTTCAAGGGAAAAACTAACATCCTTTCCCTGTCCACATTGAGAATTTATCTGATTCCAGCTCGCTGCCGCTGGATTCAGCCATCCTTAAATTTATTCTCAGAAGATGATCCCAAGTTTTGGCCAAGTGACGATATCACTGTATTGAACTTAAGACGCATCGATCTCTTTAAAAAACTATGATGGTCCATCCAGTCCCGTAAATGGTCAGCATTGCGCACCATAGACATGATAGAGTACCATGGAACATACTTGGTAAAGTAGAAGGTAGGAATTTATGGGGAATTAATAGTACTTGTGCACAATCTATGTACTCTGATAACAAAACTGATCAACAAATACGGAAATAATTGCTCGAAAGTTACATTTTAAACCGCATTGGCAAAGGTAAAAGAGAATTTGTGTTTTAACAACATCTTCGACAAGTTGGAAGAAGCAATATTGGATTTCTGGAGAATGAGAAAAAGTCAAAGATTCTGTGTACTTATCCAAAATAATACACACAGAAGAATTTGTGACTAATGTTTTCAACATAATTCTGGACCTCAGGCATGCAGATGTCTTGTTGGTACATATAGCTCACAAATAGATACCAAGATTATTACAGTATTAAGTCAAAATGATTGTTTGGAACTGAATTAGATAGAGAATATCATATAGTCTAGATCTAGATTCATGATCTATATGAGAGATACATTTCGGTGATTTCGAATGAACAAATAAATCGGCATAATTTAAACGATTCTATGTGGCAACCCCTGAAGCACTAAATTTACCAATTTTACACATATAAAAAAATCAAATCTAGTGCCCTGAAATAAAAATATAAGTGTTTTGTCGTTTCCTTGATTTATTGGAATAATTTTGCACTGATCAAACTCAGATGTAGATCTAGGCTACTATTCAGAGAAGTTTAATAGAATGTACGTTAGAACCTTAAAGTTCTAAGCAAATGAATTTCCAAATTCTACGTGAAAGCCCTCATGGAGCACTGCCCCATTATCCGGGCAATTATATAAAAAAAATGAATCAATCTAGCTCCCTGCAATTTTTTAAAAAATAAAAATAAAAGGATAATGTTTTTGTCGTTCCTGATTTTTGGAATAATTTGCACTGATCAAACTGTATAGCTACTGTATTAATCTGAGGGTTTAATAGATGTAACGTTAGAAGTTACTATGCACCATCGTCATTTGAAAAAAAAATGGACTTATAGACATAGACCTTAACTTAGTTATCTAACGTTACTTACTGTCCATCAATTCTTGACCAGAGCGAAGTAATCACGTGTACTGGAGCATCAACAAAAGATCTCTCCACTCTGTCCATAAATGGCCCAGGCCCCAGAAATAATCCAGCGTCCTTCACCGTCACTAAGCCTCACAATAATTAAAAGGACAAGTCAAGGAAAAATTAGGCCTAATTTAATTGCTGACATTTTGTTGTCATTTTACTCATGCATAGAATCGAAATGTTATAATATGATGTTACATAGATCTTACCAGCGATGCGAAAGCGGCTCGCAAACCCATTGGCTGTGAACGAAGTTAGCGATCAACGTTTCATGACAAAATATACCTAGGGATTATTAGTCATCAAATGATGTGCACATTTATTTGCGCTGCTTGCGCACCCCTAGTCGTTGCTCAGTGCCAGAGTGCAGACTTACAATTTGTTTACTAGTACTACACTCTAAACATTATATTTCATGAAATTTGCCGTTAAAATGTACAACCCCATATCAGATAGTTCTAGAAATATTGCAATGCCATTTTTTTTTTACATTTATAGACATATAATAATTTTTTGCGTTCTATAGGCCTACAGTTTTGTTTACTGTAATTTTGTAGGGCCGGGGCGGGGTTGACGCTTCGTTACGGAACTAGACGATCTTACGTAAAACAGTATCTAACGTTAACTAACGTACCGCGTATAGAGAATTTGGTGTTTACAACACTCTCGACAAGTGGAAGAAGCCAATTATGGATTTTCTGGAGAATGAGAAAAAGTCAAAGTTCTGTGTACTTATCCAAAATAATTACAACCAGAGAAGTTGTGACTAATGTTTTCAACATAATTTCGACTCAGGCATGCAGATGTTCTTGTGGTAATATAGCTCCAAATTAGATACAGATATATACAGTATCTTAAAGTCAAATGAGTTGGCAACTGAATTAGATAGAATATCACTATAGTCTAGATCTAGATATGATCTATATGAGCAAAGATACATTTCTGGCCTGATTTTCGAATGAACAAATTAATCGGCATAATTAAACGATTTCTATGTGGAACCCCCATGAAGACTACCATACCAATTTATACAACATATAAAAAAAAACATCATAATCTAAGCTGCCCTGAAATAAAAAATATAAGTGTTTTTGTCGTTCCTTTTTGATTTTGAATAAATTTGCCACTGATCAAACTCAGATGGTGATCTAGACTACTATCAGAGAAGTTTAATAGAATGTAACGCTTAGGATACTTTAAAAGTTTCTAACGTTAAGCAAATGAATTTCCAAATTCTACGTGAAAGCCCCTATGAGCATGCCAATTATCCGGGCCAATTATATATTAAAAAAAAAAAGAATCAATCTACTGCCTTGAATTTATGAAAAAATAAAAAATAAAAGGATAAGTGTTTTGTCGTTTCCTTGATTTTGAATAATTTGCAGCTGATCAAACTTATAGCTACTAGTAATTAATCTGAGAGGTTTAATTAGAAATGTAACGTTAGAAGTTCTATTGCACCTCGCTCATGAAAAAAAATGGACTTTAGAATAGGACCTAACTTAGTTATCTAACGTTACTACTGTCATCAATTCTGGCCAGATGAAGTAATCACGTCGTACTGGGGCATCAAACAAAGATCTCTCCACTTGTCATAAATGGGCCAGCACCAGAAATAATCCAGGTCTTTCACCTGTCACTAGCCTCACATAAATAAAGACAGTTCAAGGAAAATTAGGCCCTATTTTAATGCTGAACATTTGTGTCATTTCTCATCATAGATCGAATGTTATAATATGATGTTACATAGATCTACCAGCGATGCGAAGCGGCTTTCGCGCATCCATGGCTGTGAACGAAGTTAGCGATCAACGTTTCATGACAAATAATCACTAGGATATTGTTTCATCAATGGAGTGCACATTATTTGCGCTGCTTGCGCCACCGCTAGTCGTTTTGCGGTCTCCCGGTTGCAGAGTGCCAGACTACAATTTGTTACATAGTACTACACTCATTACATTATATTTCATGAAATTTGCCGCTTAAAATGTTACACCCTATCAGTTAGATAGGTCTAGAAATATTGCATGCCATTTTTTTTTTACATTTATAGACTATAAATTAATTTTTGCGATTCTATAGGCCCTACAGTTTTTGATACTGTAATTTTGTAGGCCCCCCAGGGCGGTGGTTGACGCTGTCGTTACGGACCTAGAGATCTACGTTAAAACAGATCTAACGGTAATAACGTATCGGTATAGGATTGTGTTTACAACACTCTTCGACATAGTGATAGAAGCAATTATTGGATTTCTGCGAGAATGAGAAAAAAGTCAAAGTTCTGATGTACTTATCCAAAATAATACAAACAAGAGAGTTGTGACTAATTTTTCAAAACATCAATTTTGGACCTCAGCATGCAGATGTTTCTTGTGTAAATATAGACGAAGGCTTCGACTTCTGTATGGCGTCCGTTGTCGTTTTTCAGTAACTTTTCAGACGATCTTGGGACAGGTAATTTTACATGTATCTACGGTTGATACGCTTGCTACAGAGGCGAATGTTGTCCGTTTTGTGCACACTGGCGTTTCTAGCTCATGGACTCACGGAATCGGTGGGTCCCGTAACAAGACGGAAAATATCGATTTTACACCAATACCTTGACACTTACGGGAGAGTGAAAAATCACTCTACTTCACCACCTCGGTCATGCCATCCGGGATTCCATCCTTATTTCGCTATCGTAAAAATTGGTGAAAACGCGAAGAAATCTTCAGAAAGTGTTCTTCCAGTCTTCGTACGCGATTTTTTCGCTTGATGCCAAAGCTACGTACTATTAGCTTTAGCTTTGGGCATCAGCGAATAAAAATTGCGTACGAGACTAAGGACTTTAGAAGATTTCTTCGCGGTTATTCACCCATTTTTTACAGACGAAAATAAGCGATGGAATCCGGTTGGCATTGACCGAAGGTGTGGTAGGTAGGAGTGATTTTTCACTCTCGTAAGTGTCAGGTTCTATGGTGTAAAATCCGGATATTTCGCTGTCGGGACTCCACCGTGATTCCGTGGGTCTGAGCTTAGAAACGCCAGTGTCGCCACAAACGGGACAACATTCGGCTCTGTTAGGCGCGTATCACCGTAGCATACATGTAAAATACCTGTCAAGATGTTCTGAAAAGTACCTGAAAAGAAAAACGACACGGACGCCATACAGAGGTTCGAAGGCCCTTCGGTCTAGTGTAAATATAGCCTCCAGAATAGATACCAGATATATTACTAGTATTAAGCATCAAAATGAGTTGGAAACTGAATTAGATAGAAATATCACTTAAAGTCTTAGATCTAGTTCATGATCTATCATGAGCAAGATACATTTCGGTGATTTCGAATGAACAAATAAATCGGATATTTAAAACGTATTCTATGTGAACCCCCAGAGCCACTTACATTACCCATATTTTACACATATAAAAAAAATAATCCAAAATCTAGCTGCCTGAAATTAAAAATATAAGTGTTTTTGTCGTTCTTGGATTTTGAATAAATTTGCCACCTGATCAAATCAGATGTACGATCTAGACTACTATTCATGAGAACGTCTTAATTAGAATGTAACGTTAGAACTTAAAGTTCTGAAAACGTTAAGCAATGAAATTTCCAAATTCTACGTGAAGCCCTATGGCGAGCACTGCCAATTTATCCGGGCCAATTATATAAAAAAAAAAAAGAATCAAATCTAGCTGCCTGAATTTTTGAAAAAATAAAAAATAAAAGGTAAGTGTTTTTGTCGTCCTTGATTTTGAATAAATTCTGCACTGATCAGACTTATAGCTACTTAGTAATTAATCTGAGAGGGTTTTAATAGAATTGTAACGTTTAGAGTTCTATGCACCTCGCCTCATTTGAAACAAAAAAATTGGACTTAGAATAGACCTAACTTAGTTATCTAACGTTACTTACTGTCCATCAATTTCTGCCAGAGGAAGTAATCACGTCGTAACTGTGGCATCAACAAAGATCTCTCCACTCTGTTCCATAAATGGCCCAGGCACCAGGAAATATCCAGGTCCTTCACCGTCACTAAGCTTCACATTAAATAAAAGACAAGTCATAGGAAAATTAGGCCGCCATATTTTAATTTGTGACATTTTGTGTGTCATTTCTCATCATTGATCGAATGTTAATATGATGTTTTTTTTTTTTTTTTTTTATTTTTTTTTTTTTTTTAATTTTTTTTTTTTTTTTTTTTTTTTTTTTTAAAAATTAAAAAATTTTTTTTTATTTTTTTTTTTTTTTTTTTTTTTTTTAATTTTTTTCTTTCATAGATCTACCAGCGATGCGAAAGCGGGCTCGCGACCCTGGCTGTGAACGAAGTTAGCGATCAACGTTCATGACAAATATCATAGGATATTGTTCATTCGAATGAGTGCACATATTTTGCCGCTGTGCGCACCGCTAGTTCGTTTTGCGTCAGTGCAGAGTGCAGGACTACATTTGTATACTAGGTACTACACTCTAACATTATATTCATTGAAATTGCCGTTAAAACTGTACACCCATATCAAGCTATGGTTCTAGAAATATTTTGCAATGCCATTTTTTTTTTTTACATTTATAGACCTATAATAATTTTTTGGATTCTTTATATGCCTACCAGTTTTGTACTGTTACATTTTGTAGGCCGGTGGCGCGGTTGGACGGCTTTCGATTACGACCTTAGAGATCTACGTTAACACAGATCTACGCTTAACTTAAACGTACTCGGTATCGGGCACACGTAAAACTGTTTACTGTAGTGTTAGTGTTACTGAGGCGAGCCTCTTAAAGTTTACAACACAATTTACAAACATGTAATTTATCTAACTAACAATTTAAGACCCACAATTAACATTAAACAGTGTGTAAAAGTTTACCTTTGGATTAACGCTTGGACTTCCTCTCTCGCTTGCCATCAATACTTTTGCAACCAAAACGTTTTTAAACATCAGATCAGAGAGATGAACGTCCATCGATGGCGTCGGTGACTTTAGATGCATTTCACGTGCGCGTCGTACAAAGCGCGTTGACATGTGTTGCAGCATGCATTCTGCCGCACGCTGATTGGCGTGCTGATTCGCGCTTTTTCAACTGCCTGGAATGAAAAGATCTGGAAACCGTCAGCCTGCCGTAACTAGGTGTTTTAGATGATTCTAACAAAGTTGTTTAGATTTGCCAACAATTGCGTTGATTTGGGCAAGACATAGCCTACAGCTGGTAAACAATAAACACTCCTAGCTAAATACACTAATAGAACTCGTCTCAATTCGAGTGTTCACACTTTGCCTCTAAACACCAGATGTTTAGATGTGACTACCCGGTGACTAACAAAATGTTTTGAATGCTTCAACTTTGTGTGATATGAGCGTGGATATGAGCGAAACATGTTACACAAAAATTACTCCCAGCTAAACACTTAGGCTATTAACCTACTAAACACAGGTGTCAGATTGTCTACACAAGTGTTTAGATGTTTTTTTTTTTTTTTTTTAACATGCGTGATATGGGCAAAAGACATACGCCTACGCGTAAAAATTAAACACTCCTAGCCTAAACAGCTAATAGAACTCGCCAATCCGGAAGTTTCACACTTGCTCTAAACACCCAAGGTGTTTAGATTGGACTAACAAGTGTAAGAGTGTTAAACTTTTAGTGTGATATTAGCTAAGCCAAAACATACGCGTGACCAACATAAACCTCCTAGCTAAAACACTTGTAACGTACTAAACGCACGCATGGTGTTTAGATTGTCTAACAAAAGTGTTTTAGTGTTCAACATTGCGGGATATGTGGTAGGACATATAGCGTGACCAAATAAACACTCTAGCTAAACACTTGTTAAAACTGCGCAAGAGTTAACAGCTGCTAAACATTACAGGTGTTTAGAGTGTAACAAAGTTTAGATTTTCAACAAATGTTTGTTTATTTATAACATGTCACATGTCACATTTTTTTACAGTGTATAGTACATCGAGTTGGATGTGAATGAATGTTTTGGTTTGTTCTGAACACGTCTAGTAAACAAAAAGATGGCACGAGAGAAATGAAAAATCTATTACATCGTATTTTCACCTCTCTAAATAATCCATCTCCTTCACTTAATAATACTAATAAAAATGTCCGCCTTGGACTATTTAACATAACAATATCAGAATTGTGAGCCTTGATATTTGTTCCTTCTTCATTGTGTCAATACCGGTAACCAGTGATAGCCTGGTGGTATTGTCGCAGCCCGGATAGCTCTAGATGCGGGTTCGAATTCTGGTTCATTTTTTCTCACATGTTTGTTAAAAATTATAGATCAGCAGTTGCGATCTAAAATACAGAGAGAGAGACAAATGAAAAATTTATTACATCGTATTTTTCACTTCTCTGGATAATGCCGTTCCTTCACTTAAAAAGAGGGCAATTCGTAGGAAGTGAATATCATTGAATTTAAGAGTATTAAATCTATTAAAAAGAGAATCTGAAAGGTTCCTGTAACCAGGATCACTGCACCTTCGAACTGCATTTTCCCTATACGAGAAGAGATTGAATACTGATTTTAGAACTGGATCAGACTGTGTTACAAAACGTGCAATGCGAAATATGTGTTAAAACGAAGATGTTTCACAACATAAAAAAGCTTCACTGATAACTGGTACTTACGTTTATACAGTACACCAATATTTCGACATATGGAAGTTAAAGAATGTACTCAGTGTGATTGGACAAATTTTCGTCAATAATTACGCCTAAGAATATTAGTGAATTCACTAAAACAAATGAAAATGATAGAGATGGCATAAATTTGATCGCATGCATAAGATTAGCTTTTACTTATTTTTCATTGTAAATAAAATTGAGATAAAGAGATTAGTCAAAGAATGCATTGACCTTTGTGTGACGTACTTTGATCAACTGGTACGAGGGATGGTGTCCCAAGAAGCAATAATTAATTTAAATATTTGCCAGATTTCTAAGGACGTATGAAGGGGTTTTTTTTTTTTTTTTTTGATGATCGGTGATCAGAGCTGAAGATAACCTAAATAGTTGATAACAAATTTCTCTGATTCCTCGGTCAAGATATGTGTCTTTTGTTTCCTAATAAGTGAGCTTGAAAAGTGAAAATATTGTAAGAAAATTGTCCGCAAGCATTGAATCAAAGACGAGTCTGAGGTTACGTGGACTGTACTAGTAAACAGTCCGCGTATAACGATTCAAGCAGAAATTCTCAGGCCATAACATATAAACAGTCACCTAAGATTAGGCAAAAATGTTCCAGTCGGAAGCATGATAGAGACGAAGTCCAGCATTGCAATTAACATTTTCCTTTAAAACACACACACACACACACACACACCACACACCACACTGGACAGACAAAATTATTATTTTTTTGCTAAATTAAAAATGAATATTTCCCTGGATTGATAATTGCATATAGAAAATGCATAAATAAATACAGGATTAAATTAAACAAGAAATAAACATACCAACCTTATTGGTGCATTGACTCCCTTTAACCCATCAATGCCCATGACCACATTTTTGTGGAAAATTCGTCCAAGCCCTGTAACTTCAGACTGACAGCTCCAAAAAATTTGCACTTGGCACCATTAGACAGAGAAAAATCTACTGCTAATTATGGGAGTGGTTTAATAAGACTTTTATGCATTATTCATAGAGCTATTATTATTTAAAGCTATTTTATTGGCTGAGAGCGAAATGTCATATTTTGCATGAGAGATTGGCAACTAAATATATGAATAATTCATTGCTCAGATAAGATTCCACCAATGGGAGTCAAGTATTATGACATCATTACTCACTTCTCATTTGCATATCCTCTGTGATGCATGAGCTGAGTGCAGTGCATGGCTGCAGTGTGTGTGTAATGCACACAGTCATGTGTGTGCACTGAACTGTGTGTACTGAGCCTGTGTGTGGAGATATGTGTACACAGAATCAAGATGTTGAAAGTTCATTATGAAAACAATCGTACCAAGCTCTAACTTCATAAGACAGGTAATGTTCTGTTTGTGTAACATCACCAGTTTGTACTGGCTGATATTAATTTCATATCATAATTACTAATATTGTGACAGAAGTATTGTTTATTTGAGGATAAAACTGACATAGTCATACTCATAGAATTAGAACTTTGCTTGCACTGACTGTGCACTACAGACCAGACAGTGCAGACGGCATTCATTGATAGGCCTACTGAGTACTAACGTTAGGCATAGCAAACTAGCAGTGTTAAAATCAGAATTTAGGCAAGCAAGGCAATTGGTAAATATGATAAATGGAAAAAATAATGAATTGTGCCAACTGATGCTTGTCTGAATGATTTAGTGCAGCAACTGCCTTAGCAGTGACTGGCTAGGTCCCCATGCCTAACAAACAAGCTACCGTCAGCAGCAGCATTCTTCTTGACTCGCGTTACAACCCCGTTGTTCATAATGAAAAAAACAAACAATTGCTTGTCTAAGTGTAACAATCCTTGAATAAATATATGTCAATACAAATTTTACTTATTTATTTTACCCACTGGTCACCTATTGTCAAAACAAATAATGACATTTTCTTACGTACATGTAGCTAGTCAGTATCAGATTAGATTTGTGCCTAAATATGATGCGTCAATCTTTTCAGCTAGACTGCACGCAGCCCCGCTGAATTGCTTCACTTTAGATGTGGTATACAAAGTGAACATTTGTGTCCAAACTTGAGAAAATAAGTCAAATCTAAATCGAACCATTCTTGATATGTCTGTCAAACCTGATACAATTGATATAATTTGTTGACTGTGCATCCTAAGTAATTTATGTCATAGTAGAGCAGATAAGAGCGCTTTTTGGGCAGAATTGTGCAAATTGTGATACAAGCACCAAATTTGGCACAAGAGTTTCTAAGGGTCTACTGAGCAAATCTACCCGACGTGCCATTTGAAAATCCAAGATGGCGGCCATTTTCCAAGATGGCCGCCAAAATGATTTTTCGGAGCCTATTTTCCTATAGAAAACCATGTACTTATCCAAATTATATGAGCTTGGTCTCTATTTATATGTTTTATAGGTTGCTGAATTCATTTGTGCAGCTTTTAATAGACTTATTGTACCATAAATGGCCAAAAACATATATGGCAGCCATTTTCCAAGATGGCCGCCAAAACGAGCTTTTGGAGCCTATTTTAAAAATAGAAT